>JACM01046011.1:0-16354 GCA_000787095.1 Periophthalmodon schlosseri | reverse complement strand
GTGTAATATAGGACCTTTAAATAGTACCATAACTCCAAACTCTAACCCCTTAAATAGCTACTAAGCCTGAATCCTTATGTACATTATGAATTAAATCTTTGTTACAGCTTTATTAAGGCTAATTAAACTTATTTCTTTATCAGCCTTTATTATGATTTGACTGTAATCATTGTCACCTCCTTATTTTTTTCATTTTCTCCTTATCGTTGTTTTGCCACTCAACAACAAGCCTCTTCCTGATCTGGTAAGCGTGTACTGTCTCTGAACGTCGCGAAAAGCCATGCACAACTATCAGCCATGTTGCCCATTCTTAGTAAACTTTTATTTTGTTCCCCCTCAGAGGGCACTGTGAGGTTGCTTCCTGAGGAGGGCAGCACATACTATCACCGGGTCCAACATTACAGAGAGCCGCTGGACTCCCTGCAGATGGACGCCTACACACACGGCTATATCCTGCATCCAGAGTTCACTGTGGACTCACACATACCGGCATACGCAGCCTCTTGTATACGAGGTGAGAAAGACAAGGACAAAAAGAAACGTAAGGAGAGGGGACATCATATCAACCGGAGGTCCATCTTAAAGACTATTTAAACATAAGCAGAAGAGTGAAGGCTGGGTATCATTAAGGCACAAGTCAGACTAATAGGAGGTTTTTGAATCTAGCTTTAGTTGGTTTGAGAGGACAGGGTGCAAAGAACTGATAGATGACCTAATTTTGTTACTTAAGTAAAAGTACAGATACCGGAGCAAAAAAAAAATACTCAGGTAAAAGTAAAGGTTTCATATGAAAAAATCAACTTAAGTAAAAGTATTAAAGTACTTGTTTAAAGATGTACTTAAGAGTAAAAAGTCAAAGTATTTTGTGCATATTTTGAGGTCTTATAACTCTTCAAATGTTGTGATTTTGATAAAGATTTGTGCTGAATTTTGTTCAGTAGAAACAATTGAATCAGTCGGGGCTTTTTAGCTGTTTTTATTTGTTTATATTTGCCTTTTCAGCAGGTCTCAAACAATAATAAAAAATACTTTTACTTTTCACTTCAGTTAAAAAATGTAGTGGAATAAAAAGTACAGATACGTGCTCTAAAATGTTGTGAAGTAAAAGTAAAAAGTATCCACTTTAAACTGTACTTAAGTAAAGTACAGACACCAAAAATGTGCACTTAAGTACAGTACTTTACTACTTTAACTTTGTTACGTTCTACCACTGCTTTTGACTACAGCTATTCCTGAAAGCAACAAAAAATTATCATCTTGAGCAAAATACTTACTTGTGCAGACTACAGATGTAAAAATATAAACATTTTGTGTCACGATTATTCTGAGATATCTACAATTCGTCACTATTATTGACACCGTGACCAAACAACAGTGAAATCCCCGTCTTTGAATCCCATTGTTTATCTAATACATTACTCTTATTCTATAAATTAAAGTTAATGTGAAATAGCTTTTCTGGTGTGGAGACTGAATTCAAATGACATGTTTTTGCTTCTAAAATTGTTACGTTTTTTAGTTCTTACAGTTCTATAGTGTACTAAATTATCATGATTATTCAATAACCAAATATTCTTGACGTCCCTGCTGCAGACTGGGGTATTTTGTACAATATTTGTTAACCTTTGCATGTACTCCCACTGACAGCACAGATCGGAAACACACAGACAGAGCTAAAGAAACTGGCTGAGGAGAATCCAGAGTTGAAAGATGCTTATATTGCCAAACAAAGGCGGATAAAGGTACGGCTGCATAAAAACATTCTTTGACTCATTTATGCCAAGTAATTTAATTGTATGTATTCTTTCCAGTCTAAGTTGTATAACCATGACAATATGAAGTATCTGAAGAAGCTGCTGGATGAACTAGAGAATGTAATGGATCAAGTGGAGACAGAGCTTCAGAGGAGGGCTGAGGAAACACCAGGTAAACCTCTGCCCATGAGCCAGGAGGTTGTGAGTTCAATCCTCAACTAGTGAACTGCTGTCTCCAAAAGGCTTGTATGAATCACAACATGTAACCTGAACCCTCTAAAACGAACCAAATTACAGGCAATTACAGATTATACAGATTACAGATTATATATGTTACCGCGCTGAATTTGGCTGTGCAAAAGTCCAGTTTGGCTGCAGGGATTACCCGTCTGTGTTCGTCTTCAGCTGTCGTATAGTTTATCTGCGTTGTGTTGTGAATAAATAGCCAGGACACGGTGCTGTCTTTCGTAGTTTAATCTGTATGAACATATGAACCACGGCTCAACACGGAGAGCAGCACTCTCATCAACTGGCCTGTATAATACAGTTAAATGAAAATGTTTTACAATAAAATCAAGTCAAATGTACCTGTATGAACACATGTCCTGGTCAGGAAACCACGGCTCAACACGGAGAGCAGCACTCCACAAGGATAGTGAGCCACATTAGCATCTAAAAGTTAGCTTCTGTCATGACATGTGTAATAGTGTGTAATACTGTACTGTGTAATAACTCATACCTTGTACAAAATATTAGCTCATAAATGTCCCAAATGACATAAATAACGTGTACACTTAGGCAGTAGTCATATAATGAAAAATTAAACATAAATACACAATTTATAATGACAGAGCTAAAGTCTGTAACCCACCTCGTACCCAACTCTCATCAACTGACAACATGCTCACGGTGCCAGGGGCACTTATCACTCCCGGTCATCACAAGAGGGCGCTGCTCAATTAAAATACATGAGCCCAAATAACAGTAATGACAAGTGGAATCCAATCCAATTTAATCTTCATTACATATACAGGTTATGCAAATGTTACATGCCATGAATGTTTACAGTGCTAATTTTGCTCTGTTGTTCTGTCCATACTATAGATTTTTGTATTTATAATATATCAAACTCTGTTTTTATTGAACTCCTTATTTTTATGCATGCCTTTATTTGATCATAGTTTTCTGTTGCACCATATTGCCAAAGGCAAGGCAAGTTTATTTTTATGCACAATTCGTACGCAAAGTAATTCAAAGTGCTTTACAGAATAAGAAAGACATTCAAATCACAATACAAACAAATTTAAACATAAATAATCATCATAAAATTAGCATTAACAGAGAGTGCAGAATAAAACCTTTCAGCAATACAAACAAATTTAAACATAAATAATCATCATAAAATTAGCATTAACAGAGAGTGCAGAATAAAAACCTTTCAGTCATATGCACAGCTAAACAGAACCGTTTTGAGCCTGGATTTAAACATTGTTAAAGTAGAGGCCTGTCTCACATCTTCAGGAAGACTGTTCCCGGTTTTAGCTGCATAAAACTGAAACGCTGATTCCCCATGTTTAGTCCTGACTCTGGGCACCAGCAGGAGGCCGGCCCCTGAAGTCCTCAGAGTGTGAGATGGTTCATATGGCACTAACATGTGGGAGATGTACTTTGGTGCTGGGTCATGGAGACACTTGTAACAAGCAGAGCTGCTTTAAAGTCTTTTCACTGAGCCACAGGAGCCAGCGCAGAGACCTGAGCACAGGACTTAGGTGCTCGTACTTCCTGGTTCTAGTCAGGACCCGAGCAGCAGTGTTCTGGATGTACTGCAGCTGTCTTAAGGCTCGTTTGGAGAGGCCAGTGAACAGGCCGTTACAGTGGTCTAACCTACTGGAGACAAATGCATGGATAAGTCTCTCCAAGTCTGGTTTTGACAGTGTACCTTTGATTTTTGCAATGTTTTCTGACATGGTAAGAAAGTTCCTAGACAATGGCATTAAAACTTTTTCTGATTCAGATTCTGGAGCTGTTACAGTGAATTAAATAGTATGAAATGAGTACAACATAAATTTACACCAGCTAATACTAACTCATATTTGTCTTGGCAGAGGAGGGCCGTCAGTCATGGCTGTGTGGTGACTTCTTCAGTATGGCTGACGTCTCTCTTGCGGTCACCCTGCACCGGCTCAAGTTCCTGGGCCTGTCTCAGCGTTACTGGGGCAATGGTAACCGCATCAACATAGAGACATACTACGGTCGTGTGGTGCAGCGGCCGGCATTTAAGAGGGTGCTCGGCCACGTCAATAACATCCTCATATCAGCCGTGCTCCCGGTGGCCTTCCGTGTCGCCAAGAAGAATGCTCCAGTTATTTTAGGCACCACGCTCCTCATAGGGATTCTGGGAGGAGCTACGTACCTGGCTTTTCTGTACATGAAAAAGAGGGTCACCCTGTTTTGTTGAGTGAGTGAAAACGGAGAGGGGATCTAAAGAGGGACATGGATCACTGTAGCTCTAATATTGTATGTTATTATTTATGCAACTAAAGAGAAGCCTTGGTATACAGTACATACAGGCCAACCTTGATAAACTACAACATTGTGTCATTAAAGTTATATGACATATATTTGGCCCAGAGTCAAATCTTTTAACTGTTTCATCTAATTTAGATAATGCTTTAGTAAGAGTTGAATAATCGTCAAAGACTCTAACTCTAACACGCATTAAAGGCCCATATTACACTATTTTCTGGTCTATGTCATAATGTTGTTTCCTCATCACAAACAGACATGGAGTTGTCTTTTATTTCATTCACACATGTCTAACACAGAAATCTTGCATATTTAGTCTGAGTTCTTCTCTCAAACAGAAAACACACTGTGACACACCTTGTGATGTCATGTGATAATACAAGAAGTGCTCCACTGTGTTTTAACATCTTCATTAGAATCATTTGGATAATTTCAGCCCTGGAATTGCCCATCTCTACTGAACTAAATGTAAAAGGAGCTGTTAACTTGAAAACTACCTCTACATGACATAATGAGGTGGAACAGAGCATTTAAAGATTTGGAGATGTAGACAAGACTAATAATGTAGGATTATTCAAACACGTGTGAATGAAACAAAACACAACTCAAGGTATGTTTTTGATGAGGTAACAACATTTTAACATGGCTAAAAGCAAGAATCAATTTTGACTCTTGTGAGCTAATATAGGACTTTTAATAAAACACTGATGTATGCAACATTCTTTATGCCTTCATTCGAAGTGCAATGGTTTTCCCCCAAATGATTTAATTACTAAATGTTATTATTGTAATGTATAAATGATTACATATTATGAGATGATAAGTTGAGGCTCAAGCATATTATAAGTTAAATCTGGTGCAGTGTTGCTGCTTTCCTGCACATTAAATTAGACAGTGGTGCATGTGCTTGTGCTTGTGTAACGACTCAGATCGTTTCAAATATTATTCATGAAAAATTATTGCTCAAAGAGTATGGCAGTATATTTGTGTTTATGGACTATTTCAGTGGCTAAGATGTTTTATTTTACCATTTATGTGTAATAAAAACATACATTTGCACACTAAAACGTATCTACCTTTTGGTGATTCACAATACATCACATTTATTTATTATAATTATGCAAACCAGTCTTTTTGTTTGTTTTCTCTTTTAATTGCGCAGTTTATAATTATACAACCATAGCCCCCCTGGAGTGAGTGTGTCAGGCTCTGTTAAAAGACATGTCATAAGTGTGAAACAAGTTGTTAAAATCTGACACTCCAAATGGCAGGAGACATTACGTCAGTTAGAGACCTGTAAGGGAAGTAGCCATAAATAAAGTTTTAAGAGAGCCATGTTAGCAGCTTGCATCGCATTTCGGGCCTAATTTTAGGAAACAGGAGGATGCGGTAATGTATAGTTTTAGCTTTGTACTTACATTATCATCCATTACATTATCAAACTTAAACAGGCTGACTCTGGAATACAAATAAAAGTAATTGAATTTTTAATTTTCCTATGACATCACTAGAGGGCAGTGTTTCATTTGTGTTACGTTGATTATGATCCACAGCCAATAGTGCCAGTTCACAGTGAAAATACGCAGTCTCTGTCTCTGTCTACTGCAATATACAAGAGATTAAAAAAACGAATAATGACACCAGGCAAAGGAAGACACGTGGCGCAGCTGAAAAGTGGTTGAGGAAAGCTGACAAAATAAACTCGTCTTGGATCTGGCTCTGATCACGTATTGTTCAGTTGATTGGTGCTGATGTCTCGCTGTTCACTGGTTTAAAATTCACCAGGTGGTTCATAGTAATTGGCTGAGATTTTAAAGTTTGGGAGCTGGCCTGATTTTTTACTTTTTCCTAATCGGAATGTCACATGGAACACTGAATATCCAAGAGTGTAAATTTATGGGCCACATTGAGAATTGAAGCAGACTGTCAAAAAAACAAAACAAAACAAAACAAACAAATAAACAAAAAAAAAATACAAACACAAAACACACACAAAAGGAAAAAAAAACAAAAAAATCACATTTTCATCTGTAACAATGGGTAAGAGTATTTGAAATTCAAAAACGAGTCCATCCAATATGAATCTGGATACCCATATACAGTAGTTAGAATGGAATATGCCAATAGTTTGCAGCCGGCACATTCAATATTGACTTAAACATGTAGCATTTGTTTTATATGCAAATCTGCGATCAGTTAATGTCAGATAGTAGGTGCTAATTAAGAGTCCATACTGTGGGGGAGGCTGAAGCATAGACTGTATATATATAAACAGACAGATAACCCGCTGGCCTCCATGTTCCAAATAGGAAGTGAGCATGGACGCACTTCCGGCTCCATCGACTCTGCTCCAGTTCACTTTCTATTGAAAAATTGTCACCCCTCTCTCCGTAACTGCTGTTGTCAAACTCATCATTTTGGTCTTAAAATGTTCGCATTAACCCGCTCTTTTGTGTCCATAAATCAAGATATGGACATTAATAACAGACAAATTGTTGCGTAGTGTTAGCAACAGGTTTGATTGACAGCGTTGCTAAGTGCCCGCTCTCTGTTAAACCAGCAGTGTGGGTGGGAAGGGGCTTTACCTTCATCAACCTCACTCTGGATTGGCTCTTTGGTTGCTATGATACTGGCGGTCGGAATTCCAAATATGGAGCTCCAAATTCGCCCCTGCTAGTCTCGATGAGCTTCATTTGGCTGGAGCCGAACGCTACGGGTGACGTCACACTCACTTAGTCCATTTTTTTATACAGTCTATGGGCTGAAGGTGTTTTTTGGAAGGAGGCGAGGACATTATAATCAGTGAGTTCTGCCTGGCTCTGTCTAATCTCCTGTTATGAACCACACAAAGAACACACTGAATTCACCATACAGCTCTATATTATTTTGTTTAAAATCTCTTATACAGCATCTATTCAGCATCATCACCATCTTTCTTTTTGCTAACTGCACATGTTGTTTCCACTGGGCAGAGTGCGTCAGAGAGAGTGCGTGGGGTAGTCCAGGTGTGTCTGTGTCTGCTTTCACAAACCCCAGGGGAGAGAGGGATGACACAGGCTTGTGGTCGTCTGGGATTAAAATATGGGGATATTAAAACCACAAAGACAACCACCGCATAGAAAAGTATTATAATTTCTTTACACTGTAATCCTGGGGTCATCGTTTCCATGTGATATTGTGATGAGTGGACAGTACTGGAGAGGTGGAGCGGTGGAGCTTGAGTAAACACAAACCCACGTAGCTGTACCTGCAGGAGGCTCGGTCTGATGTTGGACCTGGAAACTTCCATAGAAACTTTCCAAAAGAGAGAAAGAAAGAAACACAGGGAGTGGTGGATTTGACGAGGATAAAGAAAAAATCATTAGTCTATATGTTTTCACTGATTCTCAAATCTTTCCTTTATTATCTTTAAAGGGACTGTACTAATTTCTTTTCATGTAATAAAGTAAAATTTGTCTTGGCCTAGATACATTGTAAAAGCTCTTTGGGTCAAAATGAGACTGCTGTGTGCTGTCTGCATCTAATCTGCAAACCAGGAAGTAAGGTTGATATGCTGTTAATATGCTAGCTGTTGTTAGCATTACCATGACGGCAGAACTCCCCTCTGGCCTCTGAAAGTTGTGAAAAGAGCTTAACTCGTTATGGTGAATAATTAAGATGCAAGTAATGAGTTTGAAAAAGAGAGGAATAAGACAGCTGCAAACTGTTTAAAGTGAACTACTTTTGTTTTTCACATTTTAAGTTGATAAACATCAGGCGTTTAAGAGGTGATTTGGAAGGCCACCCTGCGTCCTCTACAAATGCAAAGATTGTTCATTTTGATATTGGCCAGGTTTGTTTAATGCCTTAATATGGAACTTTTTTCCATTTTGGTTGTATTTATTGCACTGAAAAACACAGAAATACTTGCGTCCATACTGTGAGTGGGCTTGCATCTCCACAAACCTGACTCTTATTTGGCCTGGAGGAGGGCCTCTTTCTGTTTGCTTCCATGGAAACGTTGTTCCTTTGGCTATAATATTCCAAAGCATGACATAAAACGTATCCATCTCCACTGAGAATTTCCAAAGTATGGTTTTAACTTTCTATTTCCATGGAATCAAGCAGGTGACGTGCCACCTCCAGAAAGTTACATACTGTGACTTTAACACACTACATTGCACAATTCAAATAAGCACAGGAGACAGACATTTTAGGACAGCAGAATACTCACAGTACAAAGGACCTATTCTATTCATTTTTTCCCTTTTTTTTGAGTTTTTCTTTGCCGAGAAGGAGGGTCTAAGGACAGGGGGCGCTCTGGCACAGTTATGCGTTTGCCTGTTTCCTGTGAATGTTGGTTGATCTGCCTCTGGTTCATCTGTTATTCACCAATCACTGTTTCACTGATTTTCTAACTCACTGTTGGTTAAATCAATAATTTTGTTAAGCCCTGTGAGGCGACGGCTGATGTGATTTTGGGCTTTATAAAATAAATAGAACTGAAAATGCCATTTGCCGTGCACAGTGATCCTCCAACTATCGCTCAAGATCTGGAGTCGGGTCCTTTGGGTGCTGCACTGCTGTTCCCTACTCCTCTTGATAGGTGGCGCTGTTTGAAGGATGGGTCAAATGCAAATCCAAAATGCAATCCGTATCTATGACAAGGGTACAAAAGAAACATTTCTGCAGCAGGGATTATGAAACCATTCTCCCACATTCCCACATTATCTCACCCTGTCTGTAATTTTACGTAATCTGATTTAATGATAAATGTCACCTATGTCACAACCATACCCCTTCTTTACTATATATACCCCGGGCCTGTTGTTTGAGCGAGCCCATGTCAGCGCTATCAAAGCCCTTCCAAGAAACCATCACTTCTTGAGCGACGCTGTGTTTGCTGAGTCGACAAAAGGTGGACTCTCTCGCTGTTGACACGACTGTTAAAATGACCCCCTGTCCCGCTCATCCGCACATGTGCTACTCAAATATTTGAACGGCGCCTACACAAACACTACTGCGCACTGTAACGATGACACCGGCTTCTGTTGGGGCAGACCTGCAGTGGAAGGTATAAATCTGGGGACGAGACGCCAAGTCAAATACACAGCCCCTTTGCCATTGTAGAAGGCCTGCAGGGTTTTGTGCTGGCATGAAAATGAATACATCTCTGCAGGGTGTTGCACAGAATTTATTTGACACATTGAGCTGTGACTGTGACAGAGCTATAAATAATTGTGTGGTTTTATATTGGTGTTCTTTTAGGGGCTCTGTAGTGGAAAGTTCAGTAAGTCTACTTTTTAATTAAAGGGCCCATATTACGCTATTTTCTGATCTATGTTATAATGTTCTTTCCTCATCACAAACACACCTGGAGTTGTGTTTTGTTTCTTTCACACACGTTTAACACACAAACCCTGCATATTTAAGCTGAGTTCTTCTCTCAAATAGACACATGACATCACCTTGTCATGTGTCAGTACAGGTTCCACTGTATTTTTAAACTCCATACACCTTCACTAGAATCATTTGGATCATTTTAGCTCTAGAATTGCCCATCTCTGCTGAACTAAAGATAAAAGGTAGCTGTTAAATTGAAAACTACTGCTTCATGACATCACAAGGTGGAACGGAGCATTTTGAGTTTTTGAGATGTAGACAGACTAATGATAAAGGCTTTCTCCAACATGTGTGAATGAAACAAAACACAACTCCAGCTATGTTTTTAAAGAGGACATTACATTATAACATTGATTAAAGCTCACAAGTGTCCATTTTATGTAATATAGGACATTTAAAGATACACTTTTGGGGTGGTGAGTCTGCTACTTTTAAATACATGCATCCATAAATCTGATTTGACCTGGTGGCACCACCTGCTAGCCTCCATGGAGATAGATACGTTTGAAGCCATAATATGAAACCTTCCAGACAAAGCAAGACATTTCCAAGGAGACAAGCAGGTGCCAGACCTTCCACAAGAAAAATTACGGAGTACACCTTTAAATAACTATGTGTTTGTATAGTATGCAGGTGCCAATGTGAAAGGAAATTTAGAATTAAATGCAAAATTAAGGAAAAGCAAGTTTATTTATATAGGACAATGTGAACATAAAAGTGCAATACAAACAAATGGAATTAACATTAAAAAAGAAGAGTGCAGAATAAAAACCTTTCAGTCATATGCACAGCTAAACAGAACCGTTTTGAGCCTGGGTTTAAACATTGTCAAAGTAGGGCCCTGTCTCACAACTTCAGGAAGACTGTTCCAAGTTTTAGATGCATAAAACTGAAACTCTGATTCCCCATGTTCAGTCTTGACTCTGGGCACCAGCAGGAGGCCGTTCCCTGAAGTCCTCAGAGTGCACAATGGTTCATATGGCACTAACATGTCGGAGATGTACTTTGGTGCTAGGCCATGGAGACACTTGTAACAAGCAGAGCTGCTTTATAGTCCAGTGCAGAGACCTGAGCACAGGATTTATGTGCTTGTAGTTCCTGGTTCTAGTCAGGACCCGAGCAGCAGCATTCTGGATGTACTGCAGCTGTCTTAAGGCTCATTTGGAGAGGCCAGTGAGCAGAGTGCTACAGTAGTCTAACCTACTGGAGACAAACACATGGATAAGTCTCCCCAAGTCTGGCAGACAGTAGACAGTATACCTTTGATTTTGATTGGGGACCACAAATTGATTTTCAGGGCCAATGACCTTTGTATCATTAACTGCATGTGTTGTATATGAGAACAAAATAAGTGCTTTCATTGGTTTATAGATCATCCTGAAGTTTGGAGTCTTTAACCTCTTTACCTTTAACTGTGCAATGAAACTCTTGCCTTTTAATATAGTTTAGCTCTTTGTGGACAGCACAGAAGATTGCTCCACCTGCTGTGTGCGCTGCAGTGGACAGACCTATCCATATCCTAATGTAAATATCCAGGCTGTCTAAGAACTTCCTCTCCCGTGACCCCACTGCAATTCATCAGAGCCCAGCCACTTCGCACAGTGTAGCTGCTGCTGCAAAAAAGTGTCTTTTTCGAATCGCTTAAAACCACTGTTGCCAATGTTACATCCGGTGCAATATAACTTTTGTGTGTGTATGTGGAGGGGGGGTATACCAGACCCCCCCCCCCACTGCCGGCGACCACACTCACACACACTCATTTAATTATGTACTCAGAGAGTAAAAAGTAAAAGTATTTTGGGCATATTTTGAGGTCTTATAAGGCTTCAAATGTAATAATTTTGCTAAAGATTTGTGATGAATTTGGTTCAGCTGAAACAATTGAATAATTCAATAATCAAACAATAATTAGTACAGATATCTGCTCTCAAATGTAGTGAAGTAAAAGTAAAAAGTATCCAATTTAAAATGTACTTAAGTAAAGTACAGATACCTAAAATCTGTATTTAAGTACAGTACTTTTACTTCGCTACGTTCCACCACAAGCATGCATGTTTTTCAAGGTATTTTTTAGAGAGCAGTCAAAGCAATAACATCTCCATGGAGACAAGTAGGTGGCGGACCCTCCAGCAAAAAAATTACATATTGTTGCTTTAAATAGTTTTGAAGGATTAAAAAACAAAGGTTCAACATATTTGAAACAGTAAACTTTGTGCCCTCTGTGTTGGATTTTGTACTGGGAATCAATGCAGGACTTAAGGAAAATTTCCAGAAATCCCTATCATAGTTCGGAATTTTTTTTTTTTAAGATTTGTGCATGGAAAACAGCCCTCTTGTCTATTGAGTTTTCTATCAATTTTGAACCATTATTTTTACACTTAAGACTTACGATATTTTTTCTCAGCCTAACTTCATTGTAGGATAACTGCATTATTCATTTAAAAGGTGAAAGGAAACACACCACTTCACAGAATTTCAATCAATCACTCATTTTGGTGGGACTTCAAGTTCTTGGCCCTTAACCGCTGCAGGGCCAAGCTAAGGGCATCCAGAAAAAGTGAATTGTCTGCTTTAAATGCATTAAGGGAAGAAAGTTCAGTTTTCCATCTGTTTTTGGTGGGGTTACTTTTCTGATTTTCACAGACTATAACTTACTTTTAAAGCTACATTTTGTCCTTTGCAGTTAATGATTTGGCTTGTTTGTTAATTAAAAATAGACCATATGGAGCATGACGGTAACAGTAGTAGCGTTTTGTCATAAACTGTAATTGTCAACAGAATCAAATGCAAGAGTTATATATGAGACCAATGATTTCATCTTGAATCATCTGAGGAAAAGCTCATTTAAGGGGTGGTAAAAAACATGATTGTAAGTCCTTCTGTTCCAGCTCCCACAGATGAATACTGCCGTTGTGTCCTTGGGCAAGACACTTGACCCACCTCGGCTCCAGTGTCTCCGTACACAGGTGTATGAATGTGTATGTGGGTGGGTGAGTGCTTCCTTCAGGGGTGCAGCACCAAATTCTGGGCCCTGGGTACAAATCATCTTGGTAGACCCTCATTACATGTTGCCTAATAAAAAATGCACATTACAGACTTTGTGAGGGGCCCCTCCCTGCACTGGGCCCTGGGTAAACCGTACCCTTTACCCCCTCAGTCCGACGCCCCTGGGTTCCTTGATGTAAAGCGTTTTGAGTGCCTTGAAGGTGGAAAAGAGCTATATAAAAATGTGACCATTGACCATTTACCATGACCATTCTACTTCCTCAAGTCAATATATCTGTCATTTGCTTAAAATGCAAATGCATAAATTTCTATTCCACCAGTCCAAGTTTCATCACAAAACACATTAAATATATATTTTTCTGTATAGCAGTATGAATGCTCAAGTTGCTTTGACTCATTTAATTTCATTGTCATTTTATAATTTCTTTCTTTTCTTTCTTTTTCCTATTATTGATTTTATTTATTTTTATTAACGTTGAAGTATTTGCATTGCTTATAGCCTAGTCAAGTCACAACGTTTATTTTTTCCTCCAAAAAGTGACAAATGGCCCTAATCGTTGCTCTGCTCATTTGGACGCGTGTGGTAACATGAGACTAGATTCCTCGTGGGCATGTTCCCTGATTTATTACAATCAGACACAGAGCTGCTGGAAAAGCTCTTTTAAATGCCTTGTCCTGTCACGTCTTCAAAGCTACAGCTATTGACATAGTCGGGTCAAAGCTGAAATAATCTCATCTGTGTGTCACAAATTCCACATCTGTGTTACAAACCAACATGCTATTTTCAAGATGGCTTCTTGAAGAGATGTCTGTGGTGGACCTGAGTCTTAGTCGTATTTAAAGAGGATATGACAAACCATTAAATCAAAACTGATCTGCCTAATGACAAGTAGCACAAGGCGACAGTAGCTCAGAGGTCAGAGCGCTCTTCTGCTCAACCTCAAGGTCAGTGGTTCAAATCCCCATCTCACCAGTCCATATGCAAGATACTTCACTTCACCCACCCTGCGTCTAGTAAACTAACTAATGGCTACAGTCCGGCATGTGTCTTATGTATGTTCATTAACACTGTCTCATTCATAAAAAAGAAGTTGAATTACCTGACTTTGCTGATGTGATAATCAGTGGGACTTAATGAATAAAGCATTTACTCCTGAACTGAGAATATCTCCCATTCTGTGCAGTAAGATAGTCACCCACTGGCTGACAGAAACAGGACTATCATTCTGCAGCAACGACATCGCCAAACACTCACTCACAAACTACATTTACACAAGCAATATGGGTGTCTTGCCCAAAGACACAATAACAGTATTGCCAGAAGCTCAGATAGCAGAGAGTTTGTCCACTGATCTGAAGGTTGGCGGTTCGAATCCTGCTGTCGACATAAACGTTATTGGTTGAGCAGTCTGATCCCCTGACCCACAGGTTGGCAGCGTGATTTCAGCTTCCACAGATGAATGCTGTCGCTGTGTCCTTGGGCAGAGCACTTAAACCCCTCACTCCAAATCTCTGCCTACATTATTGTATGTATGGGTGAGTGGTTCCTTGATGTAAAGTATTTTGAGTGCTTTGAAGATGGAAAAGCACTATATAAAAATGCAACCATTTACCACTGTGCTGCACTTCAGCCTTGAACCTCCCAGTTTTAAGACAGCCGTTATAATGTGTCCCACAAAAGCTGAGAGCCTTGTGTCTTGTATGAGTGATACATTGTCATTATTTACATTTGTTTTTATCACCATGGCACTCAGACCACAGAGAGAACCTCTAACTCAGGTGCTTTATGTTTTTGGAGGTTTGGTGCGATCACTCCAATCCTGGCTGGCAGCACTGTCCTAACAAACACTGCACTGCTCTCAAACCTGTACTGTAATGTTCTCACTTGGACCTCTGATTATGACAGGTACAGGTGAAGAAGGTGCAACTTCCTGCTCAGTTACAACAGCCATCTCTACCAGTGACGATTTAACCCCTTCATTCACTTGCCATCTCCGAGGAATGGAGATGCACGATGCACCTCTTCTGTTTCCAGACCATCTGCTTGTGTTGCTCAACTTGGGGTTGTCTGTATATCCTGTACAAACTGTAATGAAGATAATAGTTTCATTGTTTATTGGGAGAAATTGGGCATGCTTGTGCACATCTGTAGGTTCTAATCATCGATGAAATCCACGATCGAGCTGATGTTAAGCGTGTGTGCTCCAGTGGGATTTCTGTGTCCAATAACGAACGGCAGATACAAGTGATAGAAGATTATACTGGCCTTCGGTAACAATACAGAGGTGACGTGATGCTGCGGCGATGGGCCTGAAGCAATGAGGAATGCACAGGGCCGTTTGAGTGCTAATGTGATACAGACACAAATCATAACTGATCAAGTTTGCTCATTTGAGTACAAGCTCTCTTGCTAAATGATGCAGAAATACTGAAAATAAAGATGTTATGATTCCAGGGTCATAGAGATCGGGATTGTGTCATCACACCTCAGACAATTTCTAGTTAGTCTTCCAATATGCTATACTAAAGTGTTCATTCACAAGTATTATAACTCTATTGTGATAAGACATTTACCAGTAATGACCCAGGATCTTACTGGGCTGACCCACTTTTGTTGTTTTTTGGGTTTTTTTTTTGCCATGGATGTAGCACAGAATTCTGGACCCTGGGTACAAATCATCTTCAGGAGCTTACTGGGCTGTCCCATTTTTGTTTTTTGTTTACTTTTGTTGTAGTAGTTGTTGATGTTTGGTCTCAAGCTATATTGTTCAAATCAATAACACAATACACTAAAAAGACAAAATCATCAGAACTCATAAAAACAAAATGTACCCTTTTTACTCTTTTTTTGTCCCCATAGGGAAATTTGTCCTCTGCATTTGACCCATCCTTCAATGCTGCTGGTGCATCTCCAGTGCAGTGCAGAGCTCAGAGACCCATCTCTGTGATCTTGCTGCTAGGCTTGGTCAGGACTACCTTAGCTGTAGGATTTTACCTATGGTGCATGTTTTGGATACTTACATGACACAAGAGAAAGGGAAGGGTGGATCCGTGACTCATTGTGGCCCTCTTCTTTTTTAAACTCAGTCATGCATTTGCATTGAGATACAGATATTCTTGTTCCAACAGCTCTATAGTTTACCATCCGGCTCCAGCCTCACCTATGGCTACTGTGTCCTCACAAAACTCCCTTTGTGTCCTGATAAATCATGGGGAAAAATGTGTAAAAACATAACTATATCCTTCCTAGAGGTATAATCCATACCAAATCAAGTGGAAAATTATTATCCAAGAGGTAAAATGAGGTGAGATAGGGATTGAGTATCAAGCAATTAGGTGTGTGTTTTCTTTAAATGGCCCCAAATGAGGGTAACTGATATTTGATTATATTTTCAATTGTGTATTATTGCAGATAACTGTAGTTCTATTAGATTTATGCTCGAGCAGTGTAGTCAGTGGATTAGAGCTTTACAAATACAACACTATCCACAGCCCCATTGTTAAATCTGTTCGACAGTTTAAACTAGGACACCAAGAAACATTTTTGAAGCTTAAATATAACTGCAGTTTTTACTAGGAATTAGATTCTGTTTGCAATATTTTAAAACTAAATGCCATAATATCAAAAGGACTGAAGGGTCTTTTCACGTTTTTTGAAAAAAATAACCAGGCAGAAATCCTGTTGA
>KN484139.1:5057-16015 GCA_000787095.1 Periophthalmodon schlosseri | reverse complement strand
ATAGAGTGAGACAGGAGCCAAAGAGCGCAGACAGGACCATAGAGTGATACAGGACCCATAGAGTGAGACAGGACCATAGAGTGAGACAAGACCCATCGAGTGAGACAGGAGCCATAGAGCAGAAACAAGACCCGTAGAGTGAGACAGGACCCATAGAGTGCAGACATTTTAACAAAATCAATAACATTTTGAATTGACCTGATATGAAACAGGAGCCAGTGCAGGTGTCACAGCACAGACCTGATGTGTCTCGTCTCTTAGTTTTGGTCAGCAGACGTTCTGGACACTCTGTGAGCGCTGCAGGGAGCCCTGGTCCAGCCCCACAGACAAAGAATTACTATAATCCAGACGCCATGTTTCAAATTTGTAAAGGTCGGGCTTTACTTTAGCAACGAGCCTCAGCTGAAAGAAGCTGGACTTTACGACAGAGCTAATGTGCTTGTCCAGTTCGAACACAGAGTCCACAATCTCCCAAGATTCCTCACTGCAGGACAACAATAAGACAACAAAGGACCTCGCGCTGTCAGGCCAAAGCAGTGGGTTAGTTTATTTTTTACTTTTAGGCTTTGGCAGAAGTGTGAGTAAAGTAAAGTGCACCTATTTCACAAGCACCATTACATCAGACTAGTTTTACGACGACAGAAGAACTTGTATTGAATGACTTTTTACTTCTTGACCTAAAACACGCCGGTCGTTCGGTTGTTGATGTTGACCCCTGCCCTACACCGTGTTTGGGCGCACATTAGCATTCTGCGCTAGTCACAGGCTCGTTGCTGCTACTGTAAAAGTGGGGACAGAACACACGCGGGCACGACATCATTACATGCTGTCTGCACATTGACCCAGGGGTTACGAATATTGAATGGGACTAATTAATAAGTGTCACTGCATCTTATATTTGGACATGTTTTTATTTGGAGCTGGAATCTTACTGGTCCAATGTAGGTCAGGGGCCCGCAGCGTTCACCCTTCATTAGTTTACTGCGTTACAAAAGTCTTGATATCAGATTAGCCGTGAATACTGTCCTGCGTGAATAGAAGTTGTGCTGTTTGCTTTGGGAAATTACATATTTTCGACTATTAAACAGATCTCAAACAGAACGCACGCTGCTCTGTATTTTGCGATCCATATTGGGCACATCAATAACTTCATGACCACCATAGGCTTTGATGAATAATGCAGTCAGTAATTCTGGACCAATCAATGCTCCTCAAGCTCCAACATCTGTTAGTGGTAATTTTCCCCGGCATCTCTGCTCTCTTGAATTAACACACACACATCCGCCATCTTGCTTTTTGATTCTTCTCCAAGTGTACGGACAGGCCGTTCTGATCAGTTACAAGCTCCCGCTGTCCCCCAAATGTATCTCTGTTATTAAAGCGCCTGTATCTGACTCTATCTTCTGCGTATTATCTGCAGTTCAATTCGATTTTAATTAAATAGCACCTTTAAAACAACTTCAGCTGACCAGGTTCTTCACAAAAAAAGGAGAAAAATCTGATTATAAACTGTTTTATTGTCCGATAATGAGGAAGTGTGCGGTTAGCATGCAAGTTGTTGTTGTTAGCATGACGGCAAAACTCCACTCTGGAGTTGTTAAAGACTCTTATAAACTCTGTGAATAATTAGGAGGCTCAGAATGCACAAGGTCAATGAGGAACTAGTTCTGTTTTTCATGTTTTTGAGACGGCAAAAATCAGGTACACAACTTTAAAGTGTTTTATTGTTCGATAATTGCACGATTAGCATGCTACTTGTTGTTAGCATGATGGCAAAACTCCACTCCCGTAACGTAATTAGTAATTAGTAATAATGAAATAGTTTTGTTTTTCACGTTTTTAAGACGGCAAAAAATCAGGTACACTCCTTTAAAATGTTTTATTGTACGATAATCAGGAATTGCACAATTAGCATGCTACTTGTTGTTAGCATGAGGGCAAAATTCAGCAGACAGACTCATCCCGGTGAATAACTGGGATGCTCAGAATGCATAAGGCAGGTTAGGAATAACTTTGGACCACTGCAAAACGTTTAGTGACGTAGTAATTTAGTAATTAGTAATTAGTAGTAAGTTGTTGGAGTTGTTAAAGACTCTTAAAAACTCTTAAAAACTCTTAAAACTCATCGCGGTGACTCTTATAAACTCATCCCGGTGACTCTTATAAACTCATCCCGGTGAATAATTAGGAGGCTCGGAATGCATAAGGTCGGTGAGGAACTAGTTCAGTTTTTCGTGTTTTTAAGACGGCAAAAATCAGGTACACAGCTTTTTTTTCGAACAATTATATTTTCCGATAATTGCACGATTAGCATGCTACTTGTTGTTAGCGTGATGGCAAAACTCCAGCAAAACTCAGATACACGCCTTAAAGCCCGATCAAGTAGTGGTATTTTTTCCCCCGGCATCTCCGCTCTCTTGAATCAACACACACACACACATCCACCATCTTGCTTTCTGATTCTTCTCCAAATGTACCGACAGACCGTCTTGATCAGTTACAAGCTCCTCTATCCCGCCAACCCCAAAACTTATCCCTGTTATTAAAGCCTGAAGAAGTGGTGCGTGTTCTCCATATGTGCTGATTTACCTATCTGTCCCGCCACAGACCTGAGAGTTGAGTCGGGGCCAGCGCTCGTGTGATTGTGTTAATTAATCTGTCATTGTGAGCGCGGGGAGCAGCTGCAGAGGTCCGTGGGATATATTGTCAGGGCTAAACAATGCGCCGCTAAGCCCCCCGAGTGAGTCTACCATTACACCCGGCCTAAGAACGCAGAAGAGAGAGGGAAGGAAGAGAGGGGGGGAGAGAGGGAACAGGCCGGATCCATCATTGACTAAAGCAATGACGCCTGACCTTTACAATGAATTAGTTTCCATGCTTAATATTGACTGAAATTAGAAGCTGAAACTCAAAGTGCCATCCCGCCAACTGAGCAAATCCGTCTGCGAGAACCGGCGATTGTAAATTGTTTGGTGTATGGCCGGGGGCGATAGCGAAACGCCAAAAAAAAAAAAGACCCAAAAATTCTCAAACACCGAGCCGAGAAGAATCGGCTCACATATACAGATGTTAACGTGTAAATACGCAGATACTATGTACGTTGACAATATGGGAACAAAACAACGGAACGGGATTAAACGTGATCCAGTTATCGCGGCGGCACGGCCATCGTTTAAGAGGCTGTTGGCTCGTGTCCCGAAAGAGTGCTCCAGACTTTGGGAAGCTGACTCCAATAGGAACAAAAAATACAGAAAGACAAACGAAAACGACGGGATTAATGTTTCGTTTTGTTGCGGTCGAGCGGTAGTTTAGGTGAGGGATGTGCAAACGATATACAGCGATGGAAATGGAATCGGACTTTGAGTTTGCGTAATTATGAAATCGCAAACGCTGCAGTTGTTAAGATATTAGAATGGCCTCTGGGTCTTTTTATAGAAGAATCTTGCAGCTGTGGTTTAGACCTCGGCTAACGTGCTCTGAAACGTATGGGATTTTTGTATTAGTTTATCAGTTCATATTTCAGTCTTATCTCCGTTGTGCTGTACTTTGAACTGAGTCATATATTTCTAAAGCGTAAAGGTTGTGTATAACAGAACCAGCGATGGAAACAATACTTTGAAAATGTATTTACCGTATTTTCCGGAGTATAAGTCGCACCGGAGTATAAGTCGCACTGGAGTATAAGTCGCACCAGCCAAAAAATGCAGAATAATAAAGAAAAAAACATATATTTCACATATAAATCGCATCTGAGTATAAGTCGCACCTCTGGCCAAACTATGAAAAAAAAGTGTGACTTATAGCCCGGAAAATACGGTAGTTACAGAATTATGAATACCTGCGTTCAAATGTTACACGGTCCAATCAGAGTACTGCATTCTGAATACTTGGAATACTTTTACGCAGAGTTGCATTTAAATTACAGAGTAAAGACGCAACATGGGATTAAAAAACAGCTTTACGTTTGTTTCACTGTTTGTTCTGCGTTTCCTATCATTAACTGGAAAAAAAAACGCACATGTCCTCACCACAAGAGCTGTGTTTTATATTTTTCTCTCTGATTCTGTGCAGTTTGAAGCCTAAATCGCGTGATCAAGTAGCAGTCTGAAAAGTAACCGTACTCTGAATACAGTTACTCAAAATTAGTATTCTGAGTATAAATTCTTGGCACATGTATTCAGTTACTTCCCAGCACTGCGCATAACTAAATAGCTCTAAAAATGACACTACAGCGTGTAAAAATTTAAAATAAGACTTGAACTTGTTCTGCGGCTGAACATAAATCACAAATCTAATCGCAAACATCACAAAAATCTCAATCCGTTTTTGTTTTTTTGTGTTAGTTTCGCCTCACCGTATAGCGAGTTAGCGGGACGCCACGACGAGAACGGCATTTTACCCAGAGATCCGAAGCATCCAGATCACAGGTGGAACAGAAGACTATCAATAAAAGTGCCAGGTGGTAGATCAAATCATAAAAATCAGTGGGTGGTATAGATCAAATCATTAAAGGCACCAGATGGCGTGCATTAACATCTTGTGGTCCCGTAGGCAAAGGCTGGGGATGTGGCACATATAAAAAAAAAAAAACAAAAAAAAACAGGGTACTAATTACCCCTCCCATTTGACATGATGCCGTTCTCTTTAAAACGCGAATATACAGTGTCCACGCTGACGACAGACCCAGAGATTCTTGTCCACCTACACCGCGAACGAACAAAGACGGGGCCAAAGGACAAACTGTTTTGGCGTGAAATAACAGAGATTATAGCCGGCTGTATAATTCTGATTTTCTTTAGTAATTGTGGCCTGGATCGCACGCTGGTATATAATCTTTCTGTTAAATAGATGGCACCACTTTTCTGAGCTAATGCAAATGAAAAGGCTGTGAGATACTAAAAGCAGCTCAGCGGGGATCGTTTTATTTCTATTGTTCTGTCTTTCAAAGAGCAAATACTGCAAACTAAATATTCTAGAATTTAAAAGAACAGAATTCAAATGAGCAAATGGTAGTTTAAAGTGCTCATATTGCGCTACTTCTGATGTTATAATGTCATTTCCTCGTCACAAACAGACCTGGAGTTGTGTTTTGTTTCATTCGCGCACGTTTAACCCGCAAACCCTGCATGTTTAGGCTGAGTTCTTCTCTCAAACTGAAAACGCTCTGTTCCACCTTGTGATGTCATCAAGCGGTGATACAGGAAGTGCTCTACTGTGTTTTTAAACTCCACACACCTTCACTAGAATCATTTGGATAATTTCAGCCCTGGAATTGCCGATCTCTACTGAACGAAAAGTAAAAGGCAGGTGTTAACTTGAAAACTACCACTTCATGACATCACAAGGTGGAACAGAGCGTTTTGAGCTTTGGAGATGTAGACAGACTAATGATAAAATAATAATAAAATAATAATAAAATAATAATAAAATGAAACAAAACACAACTTCAGGTATTTTTTTGAGGCGGCAACTACATTATAACATGGCAAGTTGAACTGGACTGAATAAAATTTTCTTGTTTTCTTGTCTTGTTGATGTTTTCTTATGTTATTATTTTGCCTGGAATGTTCCACAGTATGGCATTAAATGTATTTCTCTCTACGTGAGTGACACCACCAGGCCAAGTTGCAGGTCAGATCTGCGGAGAGGTGATCCTGCTCACAAAATATAGCATTTTTCTCATTTTTTGTGGGGGCTGTACATTAATAAATGTCAGATGTAAGTTTAATGTCTTGCCATGGAGCATTAAACAATAACATATCCATGGAGACAAGTTACCAGAAAAGTTACGCAGTGCAACTTTAACTTTCATTTCCAATCTAACTATCAGAAGTTTTATTAAACATTATATAAAAATACCTTCAGTTATCAGTGTATTGATACTTTGCGGCTGACGTCATGAACATTCTCTGGAGGTGTGATGCTAACTAGAGGCTCTGTTCTGTTTGAGGCTTTGTTAGACTTTAATCTGAGCTTTTATTTTAGCAACCTGACCAGAAAGACCTGATTTAGTTGGAACTACAACAGGTGAGGTGATTTGCGCTCTTAAGTCAAGTCTCTCACACGTAAAATTACAGACACAAGCTAGCTAGCGTTAGCCAACAGTTTTTCAGTTAGTCAGAAACTCTCACCTTTTTGTTGAAAATCAAACTTCTAAACAGGACCATGAGCTCGGATTGATCACAAGCTCCTGAAAATGTGCTGTTTAAATCCATTTTGTTTTTTGTCAGTGTTTGATAACGTGTGCATTGTGTCTGCTGAACATTCCGCCATAGAGGAACATGTAGAACACCCCCAGCGTGACGTCACTGCAGAGTATCAATAATACAGACTATGAACATTTTACTTCTGACAGTTACCTGTAGCTGGTGAGGTGGACTGCGGCGTGTGCTCCAAGCTGCTGCCGGAGTGAGAGTTCCCTGTCTCGGCGATGATCTCTGACGCTCCTTGATGGCTGAGGTTGCCTGCGCTGTTGGGCCTGCTCATCACCTTAGCCTCTGGATCGACATCTTCTCCAGACAGGTAGGTGGCGCCCTGCCGGCTTTTGAACATCTGCTGATCGGAGGGCATCGCTGGGGTCATAATCTGCCACCCTGGATAGCCACCGCCGCCGCGCCGCTGCTTACCTGCCCCCCTGGATAGCCGCCTCCGCCGCCGCTGCTGCTACTGTTGTTAGCTACAACCTTTTGCAGGTATTCCATGCTCAGGGAAGTGTGCAAACGGTTTAAGTTTTCAAGATCAGTCATTGGCGCCATCCTCTGTAACATCTCCCTGACTTTGATGTCCACTCCGATCATGTTGTTATAATCACTCTGCTCCCGATCTGAAATAAACCTGTCATGAATTCTGGCCATATACTGAGAATAGATGTTTCCTCGATGCTCCTGAGTTAGCATGCTAAGAGAATCGTGTTGTTCGGCCAGATTGCTTTTCGCCGCTAGCTTGTTGAGGTGGACTTTCATGTGGTTCTTGAGAAACCAGGGCTCTTTAAACCTTCGGCCGCAGATCTGGCAGCAGTGTTCGAATGAATCTTTGTGTTTCCTCATATGGCCTTTGAGAAACCAGGCCTGGCTAAAGGTTTGTCCGCACACCTCACACGGGAATTCGCCGGTGGATTTAGCCTTGTCGTTCGACCCGATCGTAGCCGCTTTGGAGCCCTGGTCTGCGGTTATATGTGCCGTTTCAACATGGCCGATGAGTTCTTCTTCTTGTGAAGCGGCGAAGTCGCACAAGGTGCATTTGTACGGCTTGTGGAGGATACGAATATGGCGATCCAGCTCTTGTTGCTTCCGGAATTTGCCTTTGCAGAAAGAGCAGCGGAATCCGGGCGGTATTCCGGCCGGCGGTTCATCTTGAATGGAAGCGATCGGTGACGTTGAGGTATGCGAAGTGGTCTCGGGCATAAACTGTTGCGTGTTGATCACTGTCTGGGCCAACGGCGAGCCTTGTTGTTGGTTAGCATTAGCGTTAGCATTCATCGGAACATGGCTAGTCTTCATTTGCCTATCCCGCAGTATGGCCCGCTCCTCCAGCTCATGCAGCAGCCGGTTCTCCTCCCTTATCCTCCCTCGACCTTTACCCAGAATGCCTTGCTTGTGGGTGCGGAGGTGGATTTTGAGGTTGCCCTTCTGCGCTGCCCTGTGGTCGCAATAGGGGCACTTAAAGGGCTTTTCCCCCGTGTGCGTTCTCATGTGGAGGGACAGAATGCTGTTGAATCGGAAGCGCTTGCCACACAGCGGGCAGGGGTACTTCCGGTTTTTGTGGTTGTCGTCCGGTGGCGAGCCGGCCTGCGACGGGACGGTCTGATTGGTCACCCTCAGGAAATGGGAAAGCTCCACTCTGCCATTCATGCTGCTGAGGAGTCTGGCGTCCATAATTTGATTGGCCAGCAGTGCCATCTGGCTCCTGATTGGGTGGGTGGCCGGGGTAATGGAAAAGCGCTTTAAAGGCTGGTGTTACAGTACGGTGGGCAGGGTGTGTGGAGGTTGGGTGGAGAGAGGGGGTACCTTTGGAAGGAAAGAGAAAAAAACGCAAGAATCAGCGGGATGCACACAATATGCTGCGTTAAGAAAGACAGGAAACAGAAAATGAATGACTTGGACGTGATAGATTGATAGTTTTAAAGGTTTATTAACAAATACATCCTTAAAGGGCCCATGTTACGCTGTTTTCTGATTTATGTTTTAATGTTTCCTCATCACAAACAGACCTGGAGTTGTGTTTTGTTTCATTCACACATGTTTAACACACAAACCCTGAGTTCTTCCCTCAAATAAGAAACTCTCTGTTCCACCTTGTGATGTCATGTGGTAAACAGGAAGTGACCCTGAGTTCTTCCCTCAAATAAGAAACTCTCTGTTCCACCTTGTGATGTCATGTGGTAATACAGGAAGTGTGCCACTGTGTTTTTAAACTCCACACACCTTCACTAGAATCATTTGGATGATTTCAGACCTGGAATTGCCAATTTCGACTGAACAAAAGGTAAAAAAAGGAGCTGTTAACTGGAAAACTACCGCTTCATGACGTCACAAGGTGGAACAGAGCATTTCGAGCTTTGGAGATGCAGACAAACTAATAATAAAGTGTTACTCAAACGTGTGAATGAAACAAAACACAACTCCAGGTCTGTTTCTGAGGAGGTAACAACATTAGAACATGGCTTAAAGCTCATAAGAGTCAATGTTGCGTAATATAGCACCGTTGTGCTGTACTGAGACCTTCGTGTGTGATCATCTTTAGCAGATCAGTCTGCAGTATTAACCCTCACGCATTTGCTGTGTCAGCTTTTATAAATGTTCGTAACTTGAGTGCTTTGCTGGCTCTGTAACCCATTAGGAGACTCACACCATGTTTGTCAGACCTCCTCAAAACCATAAAAAACATAGCCGGGGTTGTGTTTTGTTGAGCACTTCCTGTATTACCACGTGACATCACAAGGTGGAACAGAGTGTTTTCTGTTTGAGAACTCAGCCTAAATATGCAGGTTTTGTGTGTTAAATGAATGAAACAAAACACAACTCCAGGTCTGTTTGTGAGGAGGAAACGACATTAGAACAGATCAGAAACAACACACTGTGGGCCCTCTAAAGACTAGCAGACAACAATAGAAGTAAAATAGAAACCACATTATAACAATATCCTGAAACGAAACCAGACCCAACCTTAAAAATATATGACTGAAACTACGGTTGCAGCCAGTGCCAGTGACACACCACAAATAGGCCAGGAAGCAGAGCAGAGCAGCTTCTCACTGACTCCATCCTGTCAAGAACTCGTGTGGTTACAGATTTATTCCTATTGACAATAAAAACGCTGATTAAGTTGAACCACAAAGGCTGTCTCGACAAATGTAATCTTTACTAAAGGTGAACGTCGTCTTCCTGATCTCATTTTTGCACTGACACAAAACAAACGCAATGCAAACATCAAAGACCTGACCCTCCTTCTGCTCGAGCCTGTTCCTGCAGAGTGTTCAACTGTTACCTTTACAGGGTAATTATGTCACAGGAGTGCACAGCCAGATAAACAACTTAATGATGCAAAAATGCAAACTCAAGTTTTAATGTCTAAATAGAAAGATAAAATATGCCATCCAAACCCGAGCCCTAGTTTTAACAACCCACTTCCATAAATGTCAGGACACGGGCTGAAATGAAAATAGAAAAAAACTGTTTGCAGGCAACAGAAATCAAACAGGAACCAGCTCGTGTTTGAGCTAGAGTTACTTCAAATGCATATTATTCAAGTGGAAGTACGAGGTAGTAACTGGAAAGTAACAGTATTTGGTAAACTACTGCTGAAGTCCGGGTTATTGCAGAGGAGCCGACTGGACATAACACGTCAAAGTTATAATTTGAGGTTATGCAGCCCAATTAGAAGGTCAAAACCTAAAAAAAAATGTACAAAATGTGGTATTTTCAAAGGAAGGATTGTAAAAATGAGACAAATTAAATCATATCTGAAAGAGCGGTGCAAGAAACACAAATGTTCAAACGCTTTCATAACAAAAGCCACACGTTTTAAGGTCCTGTATTACACAAAACGGACTCTTGTGAGCGTTAAGATGTGTTATAATGTTGTAACCTCCTCAAAAACATACCTGAACTCAGCGTAAACACGCAGGGTTTGTGAGTTAAACATGCGTGAATGAAACAAAACACAACTCCAGGTGTGTTTGTGACGAGGAAACAACATTATAACATAGATCAGAACATGGTCTAATATGGGCCCTTTAAATATTATCACTATTTCCAGGTGGTCATGTGTTTTATTGTTGTTCGATGTCGTCAGTTGTTAGGTGCAGTTTGTGAAGCGCCAGTTCTACATTTTCCTCATATTTGAAGCAGATAAACTTGGCATAAGGGAGCGTCTGAAAAAGCAAAACTTATCAGATTGTAAAGCTCTCCTCCCATTTCAGACTCTGAGGCTGCAGTGTCCAGGGATCATAAAACACAAGTATTATTGTGTTACGTTTTCAATCATATTGTCTCATGTTATCTTTTATTTTCTTTTTACCAATGCTTTTTACCTTATTCAAATGATTCTAGTGAAGGTGTATGGAGTTACTTTACTGAAAACCAAATTAATCAAAACCGTTTGTGCTTTTCCAGTCTTCAACTTCAACATCTTTTGCTGCGATCCCTCAAAATCAACTCAAAGACACAACGTCTTCTTCTCCTCCTCTTCCATTTTAACACCACTTCACGTAGTCCCTCAACTTCTTTGTCCCAGAACTTAAATATGCAACCCAACGCCCGGCCTTTTTTAATCACTCCGCCGTGGCAGCAAAACAAAGCTTCAAATTCACATAACGCCACAATAGCCGGGGTCACGGAAGCCAGGCCGGCGCAGCTCTGGTTCACCACCAAAGGCCAACGGAACAAAGGGCGCACTGTCCACTCCTGAATGAACACAGGCTTACATCATCCTCACGGCGCCCCCCCCCCCCTCGCCTC
>KN484138.1:23054-35225 GCA_000787095.1 Periophthalmodon schlosseri | reverse complement strand
CCACTTTCCAACCAAATAAATTTAAGATTAAATTGCAATACAGATATCTCAGTTTTAAAAAATTGTCAACATTTTCTTTGTTACTTTTTACTTTGTTTCTTTTGTTTCCATTTATCTACAGATATTATCAATAAAAATAATGTCTAGTGGATTTTACGACTTAACAAAGAATAAACTGCAATCCTCTGTTGGGCTTATAAAATGACACTTACCTGTTTTTGCAGATAAACCTTTCATATATTTTATTTTGGTTGTGTCTCTCTTCCAGATTGGGCCTAGACCCAAAGCTCCTGGCCCAGGTCCTGAACATGTCGTCGGGCCGCTGCTGGTCCAGTGACACCTACAACCCGGTGCCTGGAGTCATGGAGGGGGTCCCGTCTGCCAACAACTACCAAGGTGGCTTTGGCACCACGCTCATGGCCAAGGTACTGTAAAGTGTGTAGCTACTTTCTCACTATAAGTAACTGGGCTCTAAATAGAAAATTGTATTACTACTTTAATTTACTTTTATACTTTTATTCTACTTAAGTAATAATTTATCTTCTCTACTATAACTTTCCACTTTATATCAAATATATCTTACCATCTTTGGTCATGCTTCCCATCTCTTCTAAAATAATTATAATTTTTGGGATCACTGTTGATTATATCTATCACTGCCATTATGAAGAGCAACTTAATATTTGATTTAAATGTCAAAAAACATATTTTTTTCTTTTATTTGATTAGACTCAGACTCTTTTATTTGATTAGACTCAGACTCTGTCTTTATGGAGATGTTATTGCTTTTCCTGGAAAGTCCCTCTGTAAGGCATTAAGCATCTCATGAAGAAAAGCATGTGATGCCACTAGGCCAAGTTAAGATCTGTGAAAAGGTAATCCCATTCACAGTACAAGTGCATCTTTTTAGCAGTAAAACACTTGTAATTAAATAAATGCAAAATGAATAGGTTTAATGTCATACTGTGGAAAATTCCAGATAAAAGAATAACATCTCCATGGAGACAAATGGCAGACCCCAGGAAAGTTATATACTTATGTAGTACATTTTAAAACTGCACCTTGTCCATATTTAGTCTCAACTCATCTCAATCTCTGTATGACAAACAATGGCAGTACAGCTAGACTGGACTGCACTAGACTAGAATGGACAACACTGTCACAATGTTTTGAGGGTTCATGTCTCCTGGTGCGGGGTGCTGTACTGATGGTAGATAAACTTCTCCTGCATTAGAACTGCAGCCTCAGGCGCCTTCATCTATCGGGCTACTACAATTTATTCTACAACACAGTGTATCCCTATTGTAAACTGTCCCAGCTGTAATAGTATAGAGAAAGTAGCATGTGCTCACAGTGGGTCTGGGCTCTGTGGGCTCATGATGAGGGCAGTAAAATGGAGTGTGACAGTGTTTAGTTACTGATTTCCCCCTGATCTCTCCTGGGGCTCTGCTTTGTCTGCCTGGGATTGTCTTTGTGCTCTGCTGATGGCTCTTTTGTGGTGTGCTACCCCCTTTCACTTCTCCATCTGTGGCTTGCGTTCACTTTACGGCTCCTGCATTACCAGAGCACCAGACTCACGTCAGCTTTTGAAACAAGAGTTCAGTGGCTGTTAATACACTTTACACATTGCACTACACCACTTCTGCTCAGTGACGTTAGAGTAGGGCTGAAACTAGCTCATTGATAAATCTCAATGAATCGTCAAAATCATCAACTAATTTAATGATACTTAACGGATCTATCCATGGGTTTCAGAATGCTAAAAAGGACTGGTGCCATAGCAATTCACAATTATGGTATAGTAGATCTTTGGGATTGGAAAAAGTTATCAAAATGTTGCATGTGACAGGAAGCTGAAACCTATGGATACACAAAATTCTGAACATGCCAATGTAGGTTTGATTACTTAGACCAGGGGTGCCCACACTTTTTCAGCATGGGATCTACTTATAAAATGACCAAGTCAAAAAGATCTGCCACCTACTATAAAAATGGTAAACATATTTTATTATATATTTTATTTATTTATACTGAACAATGAAACTTACATTTTTGTCATGACCTCACTCTGATGACTAGCACTGAATGGAATCAGCCAGGGATCCATAGTCCGCAAAATAGCTGCTGATAGCCAGCCTCAAGCACACTTCCAAATGATCATCAGTCAAGGTGGAATGGTATTTGGACTTAATAATCTTCATGTGGGAAAAGAATGACTCGCATAAATAAGTGGAGCCGAATAATGCAGTCAAGGAGGTAGTGCATTTCCTCATGTTGGGGTACTTTTCCTCTGTGAGTAAGTTAGTGTCGTAGCTTTTGTGAACAGTCCGAAAATGCTGCTCGACATTTCCCTTCTTCGGAATAGCAACGGTGCACTGGCAAATGAGGCAAATGCACTTCGAATATGACATTGTGGGAAAAAAAAGTCCTCCTCCCATTCCATATGAAAGTGGTAGGTTTTTGGCTTATTACTTGGTCCAGCTCCCCACTCATTTTATACCCTTTCTCAAGTTTAGATAGAAGAAATAAATTGGAGCTAACTAGGTAACTCGATAGCTTGATTTTGTTTTTTCTGGCGTCTATTTTTTGGGGGAATGTCTTGCCATCTACTCGTACTACCTTCGACGCATTGGGCTCCCCTGACTTAGACAAAGCAGTAATTCCATAAAATTTACAAAGGAAATGTGTAAAACTTGTGTTTTTGATAGTCAGTGTACATCATTTTAGCTATATCTGGGTCTAATGTAATACAAATCTCATATTCATGGACCTTTAGAGGTCTAACACTAATCTATTAATCGAAGAAAATAATTGCCACATTAATGGATTAGCAAAATAGTTGTTAATTGAAGCCCTATGATGCACTTTTTAACAAAATACTTCAAATTCAACTACATCACATCTGAAAACAACATCTCATTTTTTTATTCGTTCACTACTTGAATATTATGGTAGAGAAATTACATCTTATGTGTTATGTTCTCATCTTATTTTGAAACAGTCAGTTTCTCCTCGTGACTTTTCGAAACACATGAGAGTAGTAAGGATATAGTTTTAGTACAGTGCATTTATGATGTCATAAGTCTTTTCTCCTGGTCCAATTCCAACAATATTAAAATATTGTTAATATTGATATCTAATCTAAAGCTAGCATCCCGTTGTATTGTGACTTTGCATCACTAAATGCTACCTACATTAGTATTGTCTGACGGCATTGGGCCAGCTTTGGCCCAAAAGAAAAGGAACAGAACTTGTAGCTTTCCCACTTCGCGAGTTCAGCTCCCTTATACCATTTATTAAAGCAGTAGGAAATTATGTAAATCCCTATCTGCTTGTTTTCCTGGAGATGTTATTCAAAATTGAACCTTGAAAAATATACATTCTTTCTGTGAGCGAGGTCCCCTCTGCACAGATCTGACCTGCTTGTTCATGTGTATCATATGAATGCTTTCTTATACATAGTCTTGTGTGTTTTGTTGCAGGACCTGGGTTTCGCCCAAAGCACTGCCACCAGTACACGCTCGCCCATCCCTCTGGGCTCTCTGGTCCATCAGATCTTCAGGGTCATGTGCTCTCGTGGCTATGCTAACAAGGACTTCTCCTCCGTCTTCCAGTTCCTACGCGAGGAGGAGGGCCAGTGAACAGACCCCCTGTACGCCCCCACTGTGTTACCATAGTGTTATATACGATCAGAACATCACATACATGCAGTGTTTACAGTAGTGAATATATGCAACTCTACTTTACCGGCCGAGACTGTCCACATGGTCTCCGATAACGGTCGTCATTGTTCTTTAGATATTGTTCATCAGGAATTTCAATGTGTATTTTGCCCAAAGGGAGTAGACGATTAAGCCCCGTGTTCTGAGGCATGGATCAGTAGATTGTGGAGTTACTACACATATGTCCCTGGGAGAAAAAAATTACCCTGTTTTAAAGGTTCCATATGAAACTTTAGTACAACTCTAGCACTTAAACATAAACATTTGAACAGTGCAAATATCTTCATGACTTAAAATAACTTCTACTCAAACTATGACTAGTTATTACTTATTTACGTAATTTTTAAATTTTTTCACAAAATATTTCATACTGGTTTAATTGATTGGTTTTCCATCCAAGCAAAATTAACCAGTTATGGGGTGAGACTTTTTATATTATTTTGAGTGTTTTGTTTTTTTCTTACCCCCAACTGGCACAACATTTAGCTTGAAATAAAACGCATTGTTTTGAAAATCACAAATATGCAACAACTCAATTTTAAGTCAAATAACTAAATTAAATTTTGAAGCAAAATCGAGTTTTTGGCGCTTTCTACCATGTTATAACATTGTTTCTTCATCAAAAACATGCCTGAAGAGGTTTTAGATGTCATCCATGCATGTTTGAGTAATTTAGTGATATCTCCCAGACACTAAACCCTCCTTACAATTATCAGTTCCTGTACAAGACTCACAAGCCTATGTCGGCAGTTTTCCATAAATATACAAAAGCGTGATACAAACCTTAGACTACAACTTCACAAACCTGATGCGATGTGCAGTAGTTTCATTAGCGAAATGCACGCTGAATGTGTTGTGGTAGTGCTCTGAAAGGGGAGCGTGGGGAGCAAAGGGAGGGGAGACTCAGAGCATCAAAAAATAAACTAATTAAACATTTTAATGTTTTATTAGTTTAATGTTTTTATGTTGTTTGCTATGAATATAGCATTTTCAAAACAATGTGGAATGTGATAACAATTAATACCCCATAGAAGTGTAATACTCACTCTTTAGCTACTCAAGTCAACATAATTTTCTGAGTTGAAGTCATATTAACGATTGTAGATGGCATGAAAAAGCACTTTAGTGTGAAATTCTAAACCAAATTATGATTATCTTGAATAATCTCTTGTTTCACGTTTGAATATCTAAATATATATTCATTTGTGCTGAATTTGTTTGCAGTATCAACTGCCATTTGATGTTAATTGTAATTTTTTTTTTTTTTGATTAGTTATTTCTTTTCCATCATGAGAGCTAGCCTGATATTCCATATTCCTACAGCTCAGGGCCGTCTTAACCACATGTGTACGCTTCATCTGTGCATTAGCCAAATCTCATTTTCACTCTATAGTCATAATAATCTGAGCAGTATTAGTAAACAAGGCCAATGAGGGGTCTGAGGAGCTGTATGTGGAAATGATGCTTGATATCAGAACATATTATATTCTGTCATGTGCATGACGGATGTATGCATATGTGGAGGTATGGTGTTGCTTTAAGTGAACGACTCTGCATTGTCCTTCTTTGTGAAAGGGACAAAAATAAGAATGGCTACGCAATGACAGACAATCCAAGGGAGAAAAGAGCTGGATAATTTCAGAAGCTTTGGATCAGAACTGACCACTATGCAAGATTATGCTACGATCATTTTTTGTATCATAAGTCAGTTTGTACACAGGGTTCCTATGCATGGATTTTAAATATTTCAAATACTGCAACTTTAATATGAAGCCCTGATTTCTTGATCATGGTTATATTATGTCCATTTCTGTGTCAAAGTAGCACTGTGTAACTTTTCTGATGGACATATTGCCTCCCGCTTGTCTCCATGGTGATATTATTACTTTGCCTAGAATGTTCCACAAAGCATCCATCTAGCACTTGTTTTATTGTGGGTGTTTTATTGCTCAGAAATGCCTTGAAAAGCATGTATTCTTACTGTGAGTGGGCTTGCCTCTCTCCAAATCTTACCTGTAACTTGGTCAAGTGGTGCCACCAGCTGTAATGACATACTGTGGAACATTTGACAAAGCGATAACATCTCCATCAATACATGGAGGTGGCGTACTCTCCACCAAGAATAAGTTACACAGTGCACAAATAATATACACTTCTTATAGTGCATGCATGATAGCCTTGAGGGGACATGTACTATTGTCAATAAATATACTCTGCAGTATTATTTTCTAGTAACATTTTGGCATTTCTACCAGTTATCACACGTCATTTCAAACAATATGCCCTCATATTGTCCTCTATGGGCACCCATCGGACAGGAACAGGAAGTTATGGCTGACTTTTCAAGATTTCAATGCACATTATGCTTCATTCTGTGCACTTTTCACCAGCTCTGCATATAGTTCAATGGTATAGCCTAAAAAGTTGAAAGTGTATAGGAACTCTGTTTATATGATTCTATCTGTGAATACACTAAACTGTACCTCATATAATCACTACTTTACAACTCTCTGTAGGTTTACTGTGGTACTAGTAATTGTACACCAAATGCTGGATTCTCTTTTAAACGTTACAACTGACCTGATATTACCTCACCTCTGCTCTTGAGCCTCAGTATTACTCTGTGACCAACACTGTTCAGCTTTTCTGCTGTTGAAATGCAATATTGGACAGTATTTTCCTACGTTTTTACCAGACCTCAGTCCACCTCTTCTCTTTCTGCCACTGCAGTGTCTGTAAAACTTGACAAATGTAAATAATGTAAATTTCATGGTGTTGTGGGAGGAGCTTTGTCACTTTTTTATGTGGAGTCTACAGTTGTGTCTTGTGCTGTGTGAGATCAACAGCTGTAGCCTTAATAAATTGTGTCTCCAGATATAAACAATATGACTGTGTAGTGTCATTTTGTAGACTAATTTGATTGGATATGCACCAGGTTATTTTTAAAGAAAAGTTAAATGCATTCAACCAGATTTTACCCAGACTACCTACTATGAGAGAGGTATTTTCTTGCCTGGCAAGTTCAGAATGATATCGCTCTGTATTTTTTATACAGATGGATATCAGTCTGCTTCCCACGTCCTCAGTCGTGTCTCGAGCCAGGACATAATTGTGCAATCAGATTTGCTTTTTCCAGTGATGCGTGTGAAACAAAGGGGCTCATTGGGCATCTAACATTTACAAACAAATCAAATTTCTCTCACCTCAGATTAACAGAGTTTAGTGCTTCACTCATTGATTTAGCAGAAATTTGTGACTTTTTTCAGCCACTTCTGATACATTTTTACTTTTTTCTTTGTAAGCAACCATATTTATTTTGATACAGACCATGCATGTCCCTGATTGTCTAAGCCTCCTGTTAATCACGCCAATCTGAACTCTGGGAGATTCACTGGTGACCACACACATCTTTGTAAAGTACTGAAGAAGTGTGACAAGTATTTTTCTGAAATTATTGGAAATAGCTTGCCTGGCAAATTCAGAATGATAACTCTGTATTTTTATACAGATTGATATTAGTCTGGTTTTCATGCCCTCCGTTGCGTCTCAAGCCCTTCCAAACATGATTATGCAATAAGATTTGATTTTTTTCAGTGATGCATTTGAAACAAAGGAGCTCATTGGTCACCTATGATTTACAAATAAAATTGAATTTATCTCACTTGAGATTAACAGAGTTTAGTGCATGGCGAATGGATTCTGCAGAAATGTTTTTCTACTCCCTGATATATTTTTTTCCTTTATTTTTTTTTCTGAAATGGACAGAACATGCGTGTCCCTGATTGGCTAATCTACCTGTCAATCACGCCCATTTGAAAACTCCTTAAAGTATTGAAGTGTGTATTCTGGATCCCAGACAAGGCAATTGCAGTAACAACTCCTGTCCTATTTGTAGCAGTAAACAGATCAACAAACCCTTCAGCTTTGTTGCCATTAAAATGAATTTCCATATCCAAGTTAAATGGTTTGCAGTATTCCAATGACAAGGTTCAAGACATTAAAAATGCCATCATTTATACAACGAAAATAACAACCCTTCAACCATCTTGACACTTAGAGCTGACTTACTTTGCCTCTGTAACTGACCAGTCTGAGCTCATCTACATGCTGCCTCCATGTGAACCTCACTAGATTCTTAAAGTCTCTGTGCAACAGTTAACTCCACTCGCTTGCATAGTTAACATGTCACTTCAATCACTTCATTCCCAAGAGCTTTGAAAACTGCGGTTATCAAGCCTCTCCTAAAGAAGAGAGATGCCACAGAATTACACAATTACTGGCCCATCTGAATCTGATTGGTCCTTGAAAAGGTTGTTCACTGGGAGAAATTTGCTCTTATCGAGGTGACAAATGAAATCTGCCTGAACACTGACTGTTAGATCTGAGTGCTGCTTTTGACATCTGCCAATCATGGGATCCTCTTACAGAGACTAGTGGACTGGGTGGGCATCTCTGGTACTGCACTAAACTATCTAGAAGACAGGAAGTACGTTGTTCAAATTGGTAACTGTGTCTCCCTTTGATCTGTGGGGTGCCTCAGGGGTCAATCCTTCTGTTCAATCTCTACATGCTGCTATTAGGCCAGTTAATACACAGCAATAATGTGTCCTACCACAATTATGCAGATGACAATCAGACCTATGTCTCACTGGCAGCAGGTGAATATGGACCTCTGGATTCACTCTGCCACTGCATCCAACAGATAAGTGTGTGGATGCAAAAAAAACTTTCTCCAACTAAACTCAGACAAGACTAAAGTCATTGACTTTGGTCCACAGAAACAAAGAGAAAGTGTCAGTAATCACCTCCAGTCTCTCTCTCTAAAACCTTCAAATCAGTTTAGAAATCTATAATAATAGGATAATAATAGACTCGAATAGACTTGAACAGTCACATCAAATCAATAACATCAGCAGCTTTTTACCATCTAAAAAACACTGCCAGAATCAAAGGTAGTTCTGGAGACTGGTCATCCACATGGCAGGCAAGGCAAGGCAAGTTTATTTGTATAGCACAATTCATACACAAAGTAATTCAAAATGCTTCAAAGAATAAGAAAGACAAAAAATCACAATACAATAAATCAAAACATATATAATCATCATAAAATTAACATTAAAGGAGAAAAGTGCAGAATAAAAATCTACCTCACACCTATTGGTCAAATGCAAAGTGTGACTTAAAAAAATGTCTGTGTAATCCGTCAGCTGTCCAGGTATCATCCATAGTAAAAGAAAAATTCAAATCTGTCAGCTGGACAAAAAGTTGTTGGAGTGAAGCCGCTTCTTCAGTTCTGGTCAGATGGACACTGCCTTATATCGACCAGCAATCTGACCACAACTGAAGAAACGGCTTGGATGAGCAGCGAACCGTCATCACTCCAACAACTTTTTGTCCATTTGACAGATTTGATTTTTGATTTTTTTTTTTTTACTTAAGTGTGATTTACTATGCATTAGGACTGCACGATATGAGAGAAAGATGTGATATTTGATAACTATGTTTAGTATTGCAATAACAATATTATTGTGATATTTTAATATACTTTTTGGCACATTAAGTTCTGTTATAAAAAATGTACATGTCTTCATTTATTAGTCTGTCAAAATAAAAACTTAAAGAGCTTTTAGCCATGTTAGTTGTTAATACTCCTGTATTCAAGACATTATTGCTCCATCAACCCTTGTTTTCTTCTACTCGATAGCATGAGGTGCAGCTATTATGGCAACATCAGCTCCCATTGAGCACTGCACTTTTGTAACGCGGAAGTCAGTGGACTTGGTTCTTTTATTAAGACGTTTTAGAACAGAGCAATTTCAAATGTCCAAATTATAACATAATGATCCATGGGTGTCATAGATTATAACTATTTAGCAGACACTAACCAAACCAAGCCCAAATAAGGAAAAGTATGAATAAAATCTACCTTTTTGTCCATTTTACTTGAGTGATATCGATTATTGCCTCAATCCATATGCTATTGGTGGTAGGTAAAATTGGAGCATGTAGCATAAACCTATACAGATATGGGGAGAAAATGCAAACTACTTCTCAAGTCACTTCTGCATATTGCTTCACTGGCAACACCACATTATTGCAATTAAACACAACTCAATCCAAACGAGTCTATAAAACATTACTACTCTCTGGGCTTTAACCATACAAAGTGTCTGTGAGCTTTTGTGCCATCTCAGCGTCTGCCTGCCTCTCCTTCAAAGCCAGTAGCAGCCTGGGCCAAACCAAAAGGGGTTCACTAATGTCGGAATCATGCCCTTATTTCCACCATTACAATGAAGCCGACGGTAAACACAAGTGCGGGTCGGCTGCTGTTTGGAGCAGGGTTTTATGGTGAGGCGGGTCAGGGCGGTTGTCTGACAGGCGCAGACTGTGGGAGCGGTGGAGTCGTCGACAGGAGTGACTCAGGCTGGGGTGGCTGTTGTATGAGGAAGTGCACTTGTTATAGAGGATGGCTTTGAAGATTACCATCATCTAAAGCTAAAGAGCAAGCGGAAGGAGACAAAGAGAGGTGTGCAGGGTTCTGATGGTGCTCAGGAGTGATTATAGTTTGTCTCTAAATGAAATATTCACAATCATGGGAAGGGTTTGGATTAGTCTGTTTTATGCATAAACTGTATATATAAATGGACATAGCTAACCTACGAATAGGAAGTGAGTGTGGGCGCGCCTCCGGCTCCATTGATCAATTCACTTTCTAATGAAAAAACGTCGCCCTTCTCTCCATAACTGCTGCTGTTAGGCTTGTCATTTTGGTCTTAAAATGTTCGTTTTAACCCACTCTACATGATCCTTGTGTTTTTATTTCACTATTTTGTCCGTAAATCAAGATAAACTTTAATAACAGATAATCAGGTGCTTCTCTACATGATCCTTGTGTTTTTATTTCACTATTTTGTCCGTAAATCAAGATAAACTTTAATAACAGATAAATCAGGTGCTTTCTTTCCCTGAGGTCGCTCCCGCTAGCAACAGGCTTGATTGACAGCGTTGCTAAGCACCTGCTTCCTGCCAAACCAGTGGTGTGGGTGGGAAGAGGCGTTGCCTTCAACCACCAAAGAAGATTGCTTCTTTGGTTGCTATGATACTCGTGGTCAGATTTCCAAATATGAAACTTGGCTCCAAATTCGCTCCTATAAGTGCTTGCCTCGATGAGCTTCATTTGGCTGGAGCCAAACACTATGGATGACGTCACACTCCCTTAGCCTACTTCTTTGAACGGTCTATGGTTTTATGACAATGCAATATAATGCATATAGTCTTGTAAAGTTATTTTCCAAATGCTACTATTGTACTATTGTAACCTCAGCTGCCCTGGGGCAGACTGATGGAAGCGAGGTTGCCAATCTGTGCATCAGCCCCTTCGACCACTACCAACACTCGCACACACATGACATTCATACTCTGGCAGGTGTTATTACCTGCTAGAGCAAACTACCTGACATACTTCTGCCTGTGTCAAGTGCAGGGTTTTCACTGGTATGTTGCTTTTTTAATCTCCAGAACATCTCAAGATGAAGATGACACTGTAATGATCTTAGTGACTTCTTGTTGTTTCTTCACAACCAAAGTTAGAAACTAGTCTTTTTTAGTTTCCCTGTTATGAGGTTAACAGGGGCAACAGTGGCTCATTGGTTAGAGCCCTAATCCACCAACCTCAGGATCAGCGGATCAAACGCCGCCTAAACAAGTGTATACTGTCCTTGAGCCTTGGCCTTGTTGTGTCCTTGGGCATGCATCTATTTTTTCATGAACTGTTCCCACAAAACAACATCTTGATATTGTCATTGTCCTGTTTCAACATGCTTTAATCCTGTATTGTTTCTTGTTTTATCCCATTTTACATTAGTTTAGACCCCTTTAGACCAGGTTTGGCCTAGATTTAGCCTGGATTAGTTACCAGCAATGTCTTTTAATTAGCTTCACTGTGCACTTTGATCTTATGATTCTTGGGCCACAGAATTATAAGATCAATTCCCAGATCTGACATTTGCTGAATGTCTCTCTCCACTCTTCAGCCCATTTAATCCTTGTACTTATCCTGTCAAAGAAACACTACAAGTCAAGAATATTATTAAACTAAGAGTAACATTTTGAAATTTGCCTAACCCACTGTCCTGTGAGATACCATGAAGACATTCACTTTACTCCTCGTTCAATTGTTTATGTGAGAGTTTTAAGACAACACAACACAACCTTACCTCAGCAGACAAAACCAAATGTGCAAACACTATTACCATGTTTAGAGGCTCATAAAAGTGGATTTTACTTAAAGCTTACTCATCAGGCATGATACTAGCCCGTCCTCAGACATTGCTCCTGATGCCCTCCCGCCTCTGCCCTCCTCAGTAGTTCATATTTGGGAGCTGTTCTGGGACTTGTTTATAGCAGGCTGCTGAGCCTGTGGTTTGCTCATTAAAGCACACATGAAAGA
>KN484138.1:0-22981 GCA_000787095.1 Periophthalmodon schlosseri | reverse complement strand
TGTGGTGGGAGGGGCCCCCTGACGTCTGAGGACCCGGGGCCGACACACAGGGCCTCACCCATGTCCCGCTGGAGCCTGGATGCCACCAGAGACCATGCTCTAGAAAGTGGAGTTTGATGTTCCATTTGTGAATAAATATATGTATACATGGAATATTGGACACCCATGGTAAATAACAACATAACAACATAACAATAACCCCATCAACCCAAAACATGCACAATAGGTAAAATCCTCCAGCTAAGGTAGTCCTGACCAAGACTAGCTCAAGATCTGCAGATGGATCCCCTGGTGTGGTGCCCACTGCTGCTGACAGATTGCCTCAGTGGCACTGAAAAATGGGTTTTCCACATTTTACCAATTTTCAGTCTCCTCAGCCTCTCCATCTCCTCCTCTTCACCACCAGTTTCCTCCATTTTTAACAAATCTATCGTTCTCTCCCTCCATCACATCACTGGCATCTCTACCTGCTGGGGTCTAGATGCCAGAGTCTACTGTCTCAAAGCATTCCCTACTCCTTTCATTTGTCTATTTACTCACTAGATTTTCCAGTTTTTGGTGCTAAATTCCTGAGGCTAGCGCGTTCATTACATTCCCATTAGTCCCACTCTCCCTGTTTACCACTGTCTGTTTGAGCCCTATAAGAGTCTATGGGCTGTCTGTGGGAGGGTGACTCATACTAGGCGCATGTTAAGTTTACTGTGGTGGAGTGACTGAGCAGGTAAAAATGGCCACTGTGGTTAGTAGAGCTGTTACAGTCAGTTAGTCCTGACCAAACCACAGGCAACTGATTCAGTCAAGAGGGCTCTGTTAGTGAATTTGAATTACGTCTACTTGAGTAATGTTATTTATTTGGGTGGAAGGGATGTTATTGCTTTGTCTGAATGCTGCACAGTATGACATTAAGCTTATCTTATCCTTATCAATGGAGACAAGCAGATGATGCCACCGGGTCAAGTAACAGGTGAAAATGCATGTATTTGGATGTATTTTGTAGCAATGATAACACCTTAAATGCTATGCTGTGGAGGATGGGGTAGACTGAAGTGAAGCTGTCAATTTGTGCAACTGGCCCCTGTGATCATTACTCACATTCCACATAGACTCTTACACAAGGTGGAAAAATGTCTTGCCCAAGGACGTAATGACAGCATGCACTGGTCAGAGATGGGATCAAACAACTGACCTTCAGGTGGGTGGATAAATGCTCTAACCACTGAGTCACTACACAAAATATTATGAAGTTTATTATTACATATTATGAGTTTTGTGTAAAGGGATATCACATATTAATGAACATTTACATGTAAATATGTAAAGGTTATAGCCAACATGGGTAATTTCCATCTGCAGTCTGCAGCACAGTTTAAAAAATAGCAGGAATCACACAAAGGCAAATGTAACACACCAGCACACTCACTATACACACAATTATAAGAACAGTTCATTTGAATTTGAAAGTTAAACCTCTCAGTATTAAAATGTTCTTTTTTCTTTATACACGGTGACATTATTTGTTGTTTTTTATCAGTGAAACACTAGATGAACATGCAAACTCCACATAGAAGGACCTCAACCATCTTAGAAATTGAACCTGGGACCATGTAGGGCTGTAATACTAACCTCTCTGTCAGTGGGCCTGTTTAAGCTTAGTGGTTTTATTTGGGTTTGGACCTGGTTTAGTCCTGGTTTAGTCCTGGTTAAATGTGCACTCACACTGGTCAAAAGTTTTATGCAGAAATCCAAATATGGTCTATTTTTCTATATTTTTGTCTTTGGTGTAAAAAGTTGAGAAGGTAATTAGGTAGTGCATTGAAAGTAACTTGAATTCTAAATGGCCTCTCCTCTCCTCTCTCAGCTTGCTCTCGTCTCGTGCATAGTTCGCTGCTTGTTTGCCTTACCCCCTACACTCCACTGTCACCTGTGAATAACGACCCCTTCCTCTTCCTATTCATCAGCCTCTTCTGCACATGCTCAGTAGCGCCTCCGTGCTTTAATTCCTCTCATTGGAAGAGTGATCATGGTTCTCGTCAGAATCCATCACGAGCACTTCCCACGGCGACCAGAGCCCAGGTGAGTGATGACGTACTGTGGAGCAGGGCCCAGGCCCCTCAGTCGTGTGGAGGCCCTCCAGGGTGGCCCCTAAATACCCAGAGGGGTGCAGGGGCCCGCCCACCTGCATCTATCACTGCCTCTGGCTCTGGGCTCCTGAACACAACTATAGGCAAACACAAGCGTTGAGAACTCTGGAGGGAAGTGTAGATGTTGTGTCTTCAAACATGCAGTATGTGGCAATAATAGGGACTTAGAATGACAGAGTATGGCATGATTTTCTCATTTATCTGTGGACAACAAAGCAGCCAAGTTTCACTGTATCTCATGAGATCTAACTGTGTGGTATGTTGATCCTCACAGTGTCCAAGCATGGAGAGAGTATTTTTTATATAGTTTTGCATAGTTCCTGATTATGGAACTGATACAACGCTTTATAATTAGTTGCAGACAGTACACAACTACCTTTGAACCCAAGAGCTTTCTTTCTGTCTCTCGGTACTTTACTTTTTTTTTATTTTAGTGGATACTTTCACTTTTACTTCACTGCATCTGAGAGCAAGTATCTGTACTCTACACTACATTTTTAACTGGACTGAAAGGTAGAAGTCTTTTTATATAGTTTGAGACCTGGTGAAAACGCTAAGGGGTTTATTTAGCATGTCCGCAGTTTGGGAAAACAATATATAGAAATAAAAACAGCTAGAAAAAAAGAAGAAATTGATTCAGTTGTTTCTATAGAACAAAAATCAACACATTTCTTAATAAAAATCACTACATTTGATGCTTTAAAAATTCTTAAAATCAGTCTGAAATACTTTGCTTTTTACAGTATATTTTAAATCAGGTACTTCAGTACTTTTACTTAAGTAAATTTTTTCATGTGATACTTTTACTTGAGTATTTTTTGCTCCTGTATTTTTACTGAAGTAACAAGATTGAGTACGGTACTTCTTCCACCACTGCTGCACTCATACCTCCACAAATGAAGTCATCATATAGCGCTGTTTGTTTACATGTCACGCTAAGATGCTAACACTGCCCATCCCAGAAGAATGAAACATCTCTAATATAGTGAGGCAGATATGAGTCCTGTTTGTGATACTTTCTCAAAACAAAACAAACTAAAAGAACATGTTTTGGGGACAGTATGCATCAAAATGTACAAGAAGAGGAATACAGGAGTCTCACAAAGAACTTTTACAGATGGAGCCAAGAAAACAGTCTCATTCTTAACACCTCCAAAATGAGATGGTCATTGAAGTTAGGCGCGACACACCCCCAATTCAAAGTGTGACCATCAGTGGGAAAGATATTGAAATAGTGTCCACCTATAAATACCTGGGGGTGCATCTAGACAACAAACTGGACTGGTCCACAAATACAGATGCACTTTATAGGAAAGGCCAAAGCCAGCTATATTTTCCAAGAAAGCTAAGGTCTTTTAATGTAAACAATAAACTGCTGCATGTGTTTTATCAGGTGGTAATGGCTAACTCTGTTTTTTATGCTGCAGTCTTCAGCCTCTCCATCTCCTCCTCTTCACCTACTCAGTGTCTAGACCATGGCAGTAGGTGGTACAAGTTACAAATCTGTATTAAAAAACGTGTTGTCTTTTGCTGGTCTTTCTCTCCTGCTCAGTTTAAAACCCTCTTCATGGCCAATTGACCCAGCACTTCGTTGTGTCTGCTGCTAATTGTACAGAGACGTATGGGTGAGGGAGGGGGTGCGGGTAAGGAGAGGAGGGGGGGCCTGTGGGGGAGTGGGGGTGCAGTAGGCCTGGTGCAGAATACAGGCCGGCATTGATTAGGAGCTGAGCACGGCGATGCTTCTCTCCTGACACTGATCCACATTAAGGCTACATAAACACCCATAATTGGTTGTTTTAGAGGCGGGAGCACAGGGGCCTGAAGGAGCGCCGGGTTGGAGAGAGTGAGGGAACCCGAGTGTGAAATGAAAAGCTTGTTAGTGAGGCGATTCTCGATGCTATTACATGGCTGTATTAATTTGCAGACATAGATTACTAATTTGGATACGCAAATTTACATGCGTGATAAAAAAGGGGGCTTGTCCGGAATTGATTTTTGTCTAGTATGTATGCCTAATCTGGCAGTTTATGACTGAAACAGGTCAACACTTCCTTTAAAATGTACCAAAAACTAATTTAGCAAGTTGGTATTAGCACACACATAAGGATATAATTATCTGAATTTGTTCTGGCACTAAGCTATCAAAAATTGTCAATATGTACCACATTTGATTAAACCAGTAACCAAGTAGTGAGATTAAATACTGTATATAATAAAACAAGATATCCCTTGTGGTTTCAGTGTATAATTAACAATTGCCACGAAAAAGTATTGCATGTGCAAAAATGTATTTCTTGTCTGCAGCATAGCTAAAGGCAACAAACACATTCAGTCTGGTATAGCGCTTTTCTGGCATTCAGATTTGCTTTACAATTTGGTGCAGTAATTCACTCCACTCACTCTCAGTAGAGGTAAAGCACCAACCATCACCAATCACACAGGCACATACATACTGGCAATGTGGATAAAGTACTAGGATCGGGTTAAAACAACAGTAGCTTATACCTTTTCCACAGCAGGTATTGAACTGTAAACCTCTGACAAATGAGCTACTGCAGCCACATTTTCCATGGATAAGTTAGTTTGAATCTCAAGCATCCCAATAACACATCTGGAGAAGCCAGTACATATTCTAATAGCCGCTACATGTAACAGTGAAGTCCGATTTACATTAGACACAGGCTAGGAGAGGCATTCAACTGCACAGGGTATTACACGTGTTTGGACATTTACTTACCCATTTTAGATCAGCAGCCATGACAAACTACAGTACCTCCACTGCAGACTAGCACATGGTGTTTCATTGTTGTAAGAAACGCAGTTCCTCATGTCTGAAAATCAAATGATAAATTTGATTGTTTAGCGCACTCAGAGTTGTCTGTGCATGTAAACAAAGTGAATGAGAGACCTGTGGCCATTTTCATAATGTTCCTCAATAATATCTTTGTCAGCTGAAAAGAAGGATAATGTTAAATACTCTACCAGTGTAAAAGCCATATGCATGAGACCGGCTGGAGCTGTGTCCCAGTGCTGTACTGAGCAGAATGATGGACCGTCCGGAGAGACACAGCCCTAGAGGAGGTAGAAGGACGCGCTGACGGAGATGAATTAGCTCTCCAAAACGCCCACAGCTGATTGGTCGGCTGAGTCAGGAGTGAGCGACGCGGTTGGCTGCCTCGGGTGATGGATAGTTATTATGCCATCCCTAATAAAAGAAGGTGCAACTTTGGGGCTTTTCGCTTTCGATGATGTCTTACCACAGTCACACGGGACATGGTGGTGTGAGGAGTAGATGTGGGCATGCACAGAGTATGGAGGAGGAGACAAACTGTGCGTTTGAACCAGTGGGGCAATAATAGGCTAATGTCGCTAGTAACGCAGGAGCACCAACAACCCTGAAGTTATCCACACACACACACACAAATGGTATCCATTTATCCAGACTTGGGACCAGTACACAGTCTGATGTAAGGTTTAGAATGTGGAAAACATTCGGCAAGAAGTTTAAAGGGGCTCTATGTAAATTTTCTGGTGGAGGATCTGTCACCTGCTTGTCTCTGAAAAACTGTATTGCTTTGCCTCTAATGTTCCACAGTAGGCCTATGTTATAAGGATATCTACCTTTCATTTAGCCAGTTACAGTGTTTTATACCATTTTGTTGAACATTCCAGGCAGACAACAATATTTCCATGGAAAAAGAAAGATTTGGACCCCCTAAAAACTTACATAGTGCCCCTTTACTAAATTGATCACTGTGGGAAAAACTGCTTGAACTGCATTTGCCCCTTCCTTTACTGCAACTTAGTGGATTTGAAACTTGGAGGATTTTTTTTCTCTTGTGCACATTTTAGGTCAAGACTCAATAAAAATGTACAGAATCAGCTATACTAACACTTCATCTAGAAAGTGTTTTGTGACAATAGTCCATTTGGCGCATTGTTCATTCACTCCTCACAGATGCCTTGGTGCTGACTGACACACACCTTCATTGCTTAAGGCCACCACTACATTATGCAAATCCGACAATGGGACTAAACTGTTACTGAATGATTTTAGTAGTTCCAGATGATGCACTTGAGTAAACAGAGATCAAGATGTGGACAGGATAAGGAACCCAGCAATAATAGGACCATCTCTACTTTCACCTGCATACCAGGAAAACTGGATAACTGACCTAGTCCAATTTAAGGAAGTTTTTCCAAATGCATGTAACCCCAGGAACTATAATTGAGGTGTCGTAGTTCAAATCTCCCAGATCCCAATAAGACATCTGGAGAAGCCGGTACTTGGATGCCCGCTCCATGTAACATCACAGTCCGATTTACATTTAGCCCAGGCTAGAAGAGGCCTTTAACTGCACAAGGTAAGAATCAGCCAGCTGCGGACTAGCACATGTGTCACTGCTTTTGTGTCTTTGTTAAAGTAAAAGTGAATACTATGTCTAAACACCAAATGCTCAATGTTAATTTTATTAGCAAATAGCAAATAGCTGCACAGTTTTAGTGCTAATGCAAAACTGCTAAATGCACCTGAACATCTTGTAGACCTCTGTCGAACCTAATTGGTTCTTCGATGACCTGCATGTAGACTGGGCCAAGACAGGTTTGGGAGCAAAGACAAACTGAAGTTGGTTGTCAGTAATGGATGTACTGAAAGGCTAGTAATAAGATTCATCCACAACTTAATGTGCCAAACTTCATCATAAATTTTTGGCCTAATGACCACTTTTAACACACTACCCATTTCTGCAAAACTGCTTCCCCAGAACATTTCAAGGGCATCGAGCTATTGTAATTTATGACGGGCCTAGTTAATTTTCATTCACCACTTTTATTATTGCAAAGGTCATGGCCATAACATTGATTTTTTTTTTTACACTGTACTTCACTTCACTCTATTGTCAGTCTACGGCAGCCTCACCATGTCAAAACTCAACACACTGGAGGACTAAAGGGAAGAGTGGGGGGGGTTGTTTTTTTTTGTTTTGTTTTTTTTTATTAGAAATAGCTGGCTTTAATTAGAGCTGTACAGTGTGATGTCATAGAGCACTTGAAATTTAGCCAGTACACACACTGCAAGTTTGCCTAGTTTGCACTAAAATTGGCAACAGAACAGAACAGTAGACACTGCTATTAAAACACAGTTTAGCAGCAAAATAAATGTATTTAGTTTTTTGTCCCACTTTAAACCTTTCTAATTCTGTTTCTTCTATGCCATGATACAGTCTGAGTGCCCCACACTCACCCCACCCCTCTGGGCAGTGTCTGTGGCAGAATGGAGCGCTCCCTGATCGTGGACTGATGGGATTCCGGGCTGTCAGCTTTAATGCAGCTCCCTCAGCCACATAGCTAAATCTTCATCTGTGTCTGCAGCAGTGTCCCTATCATGGTCTATTCTTACAAGGGGAGCCCACTCACTGAAACCACTGCTGGTCAAATCCCTACTACCACAAATGAAATTGTGCCAAAGTGTAAGACATTTCACACATCTTGCATTGTTTCCAATTACAGGCTGGCAGTGATTTCTAGAATATACCCATGCATACTATTGTTGTATCCGTGAGTAAGATACTTTTGTAACTTTGCATGCATGAATAATTGGGGTGATCAGGAGGCAATGGGCATATCCAGTGCAAATTGCCATAGCAAAATTTGTCCTCTGGATTTGACCCATCCTTCAGTGCCGCTGAGGTAACCTGCCAGGAGCAGTGGGTGTGGAAGTCCACGCCTGTGGACCCATCTCCAAATCTTGAGCTAGGCTTGGTCATGACTACCTTAGCTGAAGGATTTGACCTATTGTCCATGTTTTGGGTTGATGGGGGAGGCCTTGGATGAAACCCAGACACAGGGGGATAAACATGCAAACCCATCACCTGGAACCTTCTGGCTATGAGGCGAGAGTGCTAGCCACTCAGCCACCACTCAACCACAGTAAATGAATTATTACACCAAACAAAGTCGCTTAATAGACTTATGAATCAAAAAATATTTTGCACTAGGTTTTTTAGAGAGTGTAAACAGAAAATGTGTATTTTTAGCAATCTACAAAGCATTACTGTCTGACCCAGAATGGAATAATAAAAACACCTAGATACAAAGAACAGGCAAACTCCACACGGAAAGGCCCTGCATGGTTGGGGATGCTGTGAGGTGAGAGCACAATAGCCGAAATAGCACTTTTTCAATAGGTTTCCTCCTTCCCAACCCTCATTTCAAATTGTATCCAGTTTGGACCTGTCTTTGCTGAATCTCCCCAACATTGGTGTGTGCTAAGTCACCATTATGTTCGCACAGCACAGAGCGATCCACTCAGGCCGCAATGGCCCAGAGCAGTGGACTGTGCTCAGATGGTAAATATAGCGAGGAAATAGAGTGAGATTGTGTTACTGTCACAGAGAGGTGTGACCGATGGTTATGGATGGTCCCTGGGCTCCAGAGTCCAGGAGCTCCTCTGCTTTCTGGCCTGCTGTGTACGCTATGGGCAGCTCAAACTTCTGCTTCTGACCTGCACTTTACTCTTATGAGATCAGTTTGAGGTCACTCGGGGTTTAGACAAGGTTGCCCACTATTGCCAGATCTTTTTGCACCTTTGCCTATTTTCCCTTTTCTCAGCTATTTGGCTCTCTTAAAGTTTAAGTACCCCAAGTACCCTTAAGTTTTTTCTTCATAAATTTGTAAATTCAGTTTTTACATGCATTGTAAAAGCAGAACTTTGTGGCCACTGTCGTTTCTAATTAGATGTAGGCAGCACGTAGACCACTGTCTATGTGCTGCCTATATCTAATTAGAAATGGCCCAATGGCCCAAAATGGGCTTTCAATAGATCCAAGAGAGCTAAAAAAAACAGGACAACAGGGAATCTGAACCTAAAAGGAGAGGTGTAACTATTCCTTACACAGCGGGGGTGTCTGAAAAACTTCAGAGAATTTTCAGACAGTATGAGATTCTGGTCTATTTCAAACCTACAAACACTTTAAGACAGAAACTGGTTGGACAAAACCCCGAGCCATAAACAAAGTAATGTAGTCTACTCCATTCAGTGTAGTGAAGAGTGCAGTAAGCGTTACATTGGAAAAACTAAACAGCCACTCCATGAGAGAATGTACCAACAACGTTGTGAGAGCTCCTCTGGACCCCAGTCCACCATACATCTCCATCACAAAGCCACTAACCACTCTTTTGAAGATAGTGAGGTACACATCCTAGCCAGAGAAAAGAAATGGTTTGAGAGGGTAGTTAAAGAAGCTATTTTTGTTAAGAAAGACAATCCTTCCTTAAACAGGAATGGGGGCATGAGGCATAATCTCTCACCAATCTATAATTCCATCCTCAGACCCAAAGCAAACAAAAGAAACAAAGAGAACAATAGGGCGAGCCAGTAGAACCATTAAGGGTTGAATAGGGCCATTAAGGCTGAAACTGGAGACAATAGCTGTTTACAGTTTCAGTGTAATTAGCTTCTCCCTTCAGACAGATATAAGGCAGTGTCCACCAGTAATCTGACCAGAAATGAAGAAGTGGCTTGGATGAGCAGCAAAACGTCTTCACTCCTACAACGTTTTGTCCAGTTGACAGATTAAACTTCGGCTTTTGCTATGGATCAGACCTGGACGACTGAGGAATTCCACAGACATCTAATTAGAAAACATTTTTGTCTATTACAAATTGGATTGGACTGAGAGCTGATTGGCTGTGCAAGGGGAGTCCACCCTGCTTCACTTGTCATCTAAAAAGCTCTTTTAAAGCTATGCTAGTGGCCAAAAAATCTTGCATGTGAATACTAGTGATGTGTTAAAGGTTCTGAACCAGGAAAGTTTTTATAACACCTATAACTTTAAAACATGAGTTACTTTAAACAACTTACTGAACCTTAATTATCTACTTACACTGAAAGCACTGTTTTTCTGCCCATACTGTACATTTTGTATACGTTCAGTCAAAGTCTATCTTTTACCTTGTTTTTAAAGCATGTTCTTATTTTTATTTTACCATAGCTTATATTTACTATTATTATTCATTGTTTCATGTTGCACCATAACACTAAAGCAATTGCCTAGTATGTGAATTCTGTCCATAGACAATGGCAATAAAAATTATTCTGATTCTGTTACTTTTGTTTCATCTGATAGACCAGGTTGTTTGATTACCTTGGCATGTTTCGACTACTTGTCCAGTTGAAGGAAAGAAGACCAAATTAATCTTTTAGGAGTCTTATTCTGATTCTGATAAACCTGGCTCAAGTCCGAGACAGATATTCTTAGGTGCTGCACTGCGGTCATCCACTGCCCCTGACTGATTTCCCAGTGACAGGAAATTGATTATAAAACACTTTCTATTTAAACATAAAATTAAATAGGTAATTCCTAGTTTTTAATGTATATCTGTAAGTTTGCTGTGCCAGTGAATATTGGCTGTATTAAAGTGAGCAGTGTGTTGTGGGGTCATTTTAATCTATTGTCCATCTTGGTCAGTGCAGAGTAAATCACATATTTCCAGTTCATATGCTGTTTATTGATCATCAGACGGACAGCCTGATGGCCCCCTCCCCCACAACACTATTACATGATCAATACTCAGGACCGCCCCAAAATGTATGTCTTTTATGAAGCAGCTAAAAAGAGGAGTGAGGAGGCAGGTTCAGATCATCATTTTTATAATGGGACTGCAGTTGGTTAAAGTACTTTTTAATTTGAGGAATACATTTATAAAAAAACACATAGCTACCTCAACCTAATTAATCCTTCATCAACCTATCCCAAGAGATTGCTCCAGTGTGACATGGAAGGATGAGTCAAAGGCAGAGCAAAGTATAGCAGAGTATTTTTCTAAATTAATATATTTTGTTGAGGGAACCACTTTCACAGTTCCTCCTTAAACTAAAGTAGAAAACAAAACAAAAACACAACATTAACTTAATTAACATCACTGGGTTTTATGTAAAAGTTGTATCTACAAATGATGACTTTGTAACTGTAAACTAATTCAAAGCAAATGTTTTTGTTTTCTTACAGTAAAATATTACATGATTATCTGTAATAACTCAGGGTGTCTAGTTTGAACAGTATTAGTGATTAGGAGTCATTTAGGAATCATTTATAACTTGCACATATCATTTCTTTCAACACACATAAGTAACTAAAAATAGCTTAGAAGCTTAAAGCAGAAAGTGAACTTAAAGGCGCTGTACGGAATCTTTACTGTCTTAAACACATGAAAAACTAGTTGATTTTAAACTGTTTATTCCTCACATACCTTATGCATTCCAAGCATCCTAATTATTCACTACACTGAGTTTTTTAAGTGGTTTTCAAAGGCCAGATTGGCGTTTGCTGTCATGGTAAAGTTTACAACAGCTAGCATGCTATTGGCACACTTCCTGTTACACTGAGAATAAAATGCTCTACAATGCAGACTGCAGATATCAGTCTTTATTTTCAAATTACACACAACATGCTTTGTATCTTCCAACTAGGAACTCCTGAACATGACCCTGACCCCATAGCACAACCAAAGCTAAACATATGTTGGAGAGAACTAACTTTCCCTTATATAAATTATAAGGGGTATGTTTAATATTTACAGTTATGTAAATATTAAACTTACCATTCTTATTGTACTGATCCAGCACAGAATGTGGTCCAGTTTACACAGCTTTCTGTTTCTTTCTCAGACCCCCCACTCCTCTCCACCTCCATGCACCCCTTTACCCCCTTCAATCACGCGCTCCGGCCCATCATGGCTATCGACGCTCCGATGATGGAAGTGAATAAAAGTCATTATGACAGTCAACGTGAGTCATGGCCACATTCACAAGTTGGACCAGATAGTGTTTCATATCTCATGCTTTATGACGTGGAGCGTCTGCATTTCTCCATTGATCGCCCCTGCTCCCCGACCCCGTACACCCTCACACCCCTGCTTCCCCTGCATTACACCGCCAGCTCCACCACCTCACTCACTACATTAACATAGCTTTAGCTTAAGCACTAAAACTTTACGACTATACAAATAAAAATGACTATCGTACATATAACCACACTTTTCTAAGAAACAGTTAAGCAATATCTCATTAACATTGAGAATTTTATTTTCAGTCACGCTAACTGCATTACTCACGGGTTATTTGCTCTCTGCGGCACAAGCAAAAACATTGAAGCTTCGGTTTTTACTTTCAGTTTAACATCGCAGACCAAAATAATGAATAATAGTGAAGAACTGGCTGTTTCTTGCCCTGTGCAGTTGAACGCCTCTCCTAGTCTGCACCTAATGTAAAACGGATCATAGTTCCTGGTTTAACATGCATTTTGATAAACTGGTTTAAACTGGACTAGGTCAGTTTTCCGGTTTTCCTAGCGTGCATGTAAACATAGTGAATAGCACACCTGGAGAAGCCAGACTAACGCTAGGAGCATGTGTGTGTGTGACACACGTTATGTCAGCAATATCATGTGACTCTTCTGAAGATGACAATCGACAAGTAGTTGAAACAGGTCAAGGTAAATAGACAAACTGGTTTGTTAAATGCAAACAAAAAAGTAATGTGTTCAAACATTTACTCCTTTTATGAAAAACTACAAACCCTGTACCGCATACTAGCATATGTTTTGTTGCACATTGTTTTAGTCCGCCATGTTAAAGTTAAAGCAAAACCTTCAATATGCTTATTTGTCCAACAAAGCAAATAATAGATGAGTAACACAATTTGTAGTTTTTTGCACGTGGAGTTCTCTGTACATGTAAATGTGGTGACTGCTGATTACCGTTCATACACTGCCAGCTCTATCACCTCACTCCTTTTTACCCTGCATTACACTCCCAGGCAGCTCCACCACCTCACTGCTGCTTACTCTTGCTACATTGTTTTTGTGAAATAGCACTCCTCGGATTATACAGACTCACCCTCTCTTCTCTCTCACATGCACAAATAAGCGCCACAGAACAATGATGGCTTTAAATATTAAGATATGTCACTAAAATTCAGGACTTTCATGAGGATTATTCTAAAAATCGACACATTTTACGTGGAAAATATCTCAGACAGCTCTTAAAGAGACGCCCAATTCAGACTTGGCAAGACTGCTAATTTGTCTCGTGGCTTTGGGCTAGAATCTGATTGTTTTATGCAGTCTTCAGTCTGTGTCGTACAATTTATTATGGCTACTGGTGATCAGTGGACAGTGTCAAGAGTCAAAGGTCAAGCAATACAAAACACAGTCAGCCATTAGATGTTGTGTCAGTGAGGGCAGTAACTGACCTCGACTCTAGATGAAATTGGGCTCATGCACATCCCAGTGCCCACAGAGCACTCTACACACTATAAGAAGTGTCAAAACAGTCCACACTCTAAGTAACTTGAATTTGACTGTGACACCAAGGTGAAGATAATGGGGCTGTGTTGCTGAGTAAATACACAATACTTACTGTAGAATAAGAGCTTTTTATAGTGTTTACAAATCTACTAAACTGATTTCCATTGGCTAATCAGTACCCAGAGTCCCGTCACTACGATTACATGCACAGGGAAATCTCAGTGTGCCAAACAACCAAATTCAAATCGTCTTTGCCCCAAAACCTGTCAGACCACTCTTGTTGCCGTCTACAGCATATCAAGGAACCGCATAGAGCCTTGTTTCCAGTGGCTCACTTTGGAACGGATCAGTATGGGCCGCAAGTGTCTCCACTGTCTGAAGTGAACCATACTGCCCTGTTTTAGGGGTCCAAAGCGGACCCTGGAGGATACTAGCTCCCAGATGGGTCTGGGACCGGTACAGTATGGCTCCGGATGTGATTAAAACTAAACAGATGATTGGACACAAGAAGATGCAGGGTCAGGCAAATACAAGATGACAAAAAGCAGACATAAACGTAAAAAAATAATAATTTCTCACCAAACGCTGGCTTGATCTGTAAACTGCTGTATTTCCAGTGATGGACATGTATTAAGTTGAGCCGACATACTTCACAAAACAAAGCTAGCACATTTGCAGCAGCCTGTTTTCAGAGCATAACGCATAATGCATCTAATATGAGTCAAACCTCAGGCATTACATAAAAAGAAGCTAAAACGCAGCAGAGAGGGTCAGAGTAGTTTTGTGTTTACTCTAGCTTTAGCTACTTCTCACAGTGCCACAAACTTGGAATTACTAAACATATTTTTGGGAATCGCTGAAATTGACCTTATAATTATGAATATAATTCAGATACAATTTCAAATTGATTTATTAAGAAAACATGAGTTATGTTTGGGTGAAGTGAGTTGCTCACATAGCAGAGCTCTGCTCCTGGACCCCGGAGCCATGCCCAGAGCATAGAAATGCAACTTGGTTAGAGCCACACCAAACAGCCCCACTCCAAGGAGACCCCAAGCGAACCATACTAGTGGGAAAGAGACTTAAGTGTGAATGGGGGCTGTGAGACATTCAGGTGCTTGTATTAAGTTAGCATAAGCACTAAAGCTCTGCTCCTAACTATTACTAATTAGCTAATTACTAATAAAATCAACTGTCATACATCTAACCACACTTTTGACAAAAATGCATAAGCCACATCTCACTTACGTTTAGTTATTTGCTCTCCAAGTCCACAGCACAAATATACATCCAAGCTCCGTTAAGTTTCATTTTCACTTTGGAGCAGACCAAAACAAAGCTCAGTGGGTGCATGGAGGAGAGGCCATAGTTTGTCATTGCTGCTGATCTAAAATGAATGAGTACATGTCCAAACACAACGTCTCTCCTTGCCTGCGCCTACTGTAAAACATGCAGCAGGCATCCGGGTACCTATCGGCTTCTCCAGATATATTTTTGGGATCTTCGATTCACAACACCTCAATCGTAGTTCCCGGGATTACATGCATTTAGAATAATCGGTTTAAATTGGACTAAACCAGTTATCTGGTTTTCCTGATGTACATGTAAACGTGACTGTCCTTCTTGTGTACATCCCCCACCACTGCCCCTCCTCTGTAGGGGACAGCACAGTACACTATCCAAACATGTCTGAGGCCTGCTGTCAGGCCCTGGGAGCGTGATCGGCCTGGTCCTGCTCCGGCTCTGCGTTCCTCATAAAGACGCAGTGTTTACAGAGGTAGTGGCGGCCTCCTCTGATCTGACCCCCCCCCCCCACATCACCACCACCCCATCCCCTCTCCACACACACATACCCCCCACACCACCACCACACCGCATGCAGGCTGAGACAGGCTGGACAGCAGACGCCAGGCTACATGATTGCAGGACAAACTCATAAAAGTTCCATTAGGCTGCGAGGAGTTAAAGAGGCTGTGTTTTCATGTGCAGACAGCCGTCACACACAGTCAGGCCATAAAGCACTAGACTCACTCTGCACTGTGAGTCAGGGATATACAACAGTATAGGTAGGCCTTTGTCTGGGAATGGAACAATACTTAAGTACTTCAATTATTGGCTTGATTTATGGTGACAAAGGAAATTCGTCCATCAACTTCTTTAATTTGGTAATGTAGTCTGATTCTATACTACATAAAAACTACAGTCTGTCTTTAACCAGTACAAATATATTGTATAAGCGGCTCTTGAGGTCAAAATAAGTATCACGAAGTACGCGTTAGCATGCTAGTTGTCATTAGCATTAATGTGGCGCCAAAACGTCTCTCTGGTCTCTGAGAGTTGTGAAAGTGCTTATAAACTCATCGCAGTGAATAATTAGGATGCTCGGAATGTATAAGGTAAGTGAGGAATAACTGTGGACCACTGCAAACTGTTTAAAATTAAGTAGTTCTGTTTTTCACATTTTTAACAAAATAAAAATCAGGTACAGCACCTTTAATATTATATCATGCAACAAATGTGTAAAAGTTCACTTCTCACAAATGATTTCAGGCAAATGATTCCTCGCTGATTTGAAGGCTTTTATGAGAACTTCTCTCCATTCAGAATATATAATATTTTGATTTGAATTGCCAGGACTGGAAGGAATCCTTATGCCTGAGCTCCATGAATATGCTAATAAATAATAGATGTTTTTTAGTTTCTGTTATATGAAATATTGAAGTATTTCTGACCTATAATAGCAAAATGTAATGAATGTGTTTCTATTTAAATGTAAAACTATATTTTATCAAGTTTGGGAGTAAAATCTGAGAATTCTTGTTTTAGCTCCCAAATTGTTTTCAAAACAGGATCCTCAGCTGCATGAGTCTCGGTTTGCATGGCAACAGCAATTTCACCTGACAGCGGTATGCTGTCTTTGAAGTTGGCGTCCTCTTTGTCTTTCGCCGCACCAGCTCCAAAATCCGTGATATCAATTTCTGGCTTTTTGATCAGGTTACTGCGGGTTGCTTATCGTATGCAGATGACACTGAGAAGTTCTTTTCCCAGTAAACGCGTATAGATGGCCTAGATAGATGGCTGTGTTCAACGGGACACATGAGGCCGTATTATAAGAGCACCTGTTACCTGTCTGACCAGGGTACCAATCTGACCAGTGCACTGTTGTTGTTACTACACAAAATGTACATTCATAAAGAAATACTAAGTGCATTACACATCTGTAGGGTTGTCATATGTCATTCATATGGTTTCTAGATGCATAATGATAGTTACATAGATAACAATAGTACCGAAGGCTCAGCTGCAGAAATGAGGTGTAGGAGTAGGACAAATCTGTGAAGAAACAAACAAACACTGATTAGCCCTGTTTGTACAAATGGGGTGTCAAATACAGTTCAGTATATACAAATATTGATAAACTATGCAAGCTTCTTAAATTTGACTCCAAAATGGTTCAGTATATATGCATTTAAGATGCCAGATACAAATACTGTAGAACCATCTAGTTCCATTCCATTACTCTGTTTTTTTTTTTTTTTTACCAAAACAAAGACCCTTATAATGACCACTAATGTCCTGAAACTATCTACATCCACAGACCCTCTCCCTCAGCAGTTTACCATGATGACGTTTAAAGACATTTACTGAAACTCTCCCAAGACGAGCAGACCATTATGGCTCTGTTATCCTGAGGTGTGAGTGACTGGTGAGGACAGAGGAGATCTCCCCCCTCCTGCGACCCTACTCTAGCCCTGGTCCTACACCCCCAACCCCCTCTCTCCAACTTCCCTCTCTCTCCTCAAGGTGAGTCAGAGCCCGTACATTTGTGTCGCCTGTCTGTCCCAATAAAGCATCCAGCCGTACACTCCTGTCCACCGCTCCGAGGCCCCTCCCATGTAAGTTTGGCTTCAGGCCCACACACACAGTTTAAAGATGGGGAAATAGAATCAGTGTGTGAACCACCAATGGAAACTCAGGATACTCATGACTCCTGATTTAATCATTATGTTGTTTAATCATGTTCTGTGAATGCAGTCAAACCTGTTGATATTTAACCAACTTAAGGAGTGATATGATTCCATGAACATGGTTGAAGACATGACCAGAGTCTCATTTGTTGTTGAAATAGCTTATGACCAGGCTAGTTAGGAACAGAAATAAAACCCACAGATTTGGTTAAGTGACCCTAGGAGCAAGTGCATTTCTCAACAAAAAAATAATTGGTGTTCATAATTCATAATTCATTCTTAAAAAGGGGGTTTTACACGCCTTTAGGATATTAATTAACATATTACATATTTAGATCTACATGTTACCTCTTGTTATTTTGAAAATTCTATATTTGCCGAAAACAACGTATTAACATGTTTAATACGTTTCAGTTTCTAATCCCAGAACCTTCTAGCTGTGAGGTGAGAATGCTATCCACTCAGCCACTGTTCCTCCAGTGTATGGTATTGGCAATATTGTGAAAGTGTAGACAATGAATATGTGAGTTAAAGACCTGGAGACATTCCGAGAAATAACAGATGTTTGGAGCTGTTTCAATGCAGCTACACAAAAAGAGAATTTGCAGAGGAACCAGGATAACCCCACAGTCTTTACAGAACAACATCTATGCTATCTGATACTTGGACATTAATGGGACAACTTCATCCTCCATGCACACACATACACACACATACACATTCAGCCTGTCCATGAGTGCTTTATGGAGCTAGGGAGGCCTGCTTTCCTCTGATGCCCTCTCTATCTGTTTCCACTATCTCTACTTGGAGTTTCCCAGGCTCTCCCCTTACTGTGAGTGCTTGCATCTCCACAAACCTGACTCTTATTTGGCCTGGAGGAGGGCCTCCTCCTGCTTGTTGTTCCTTTGGCTATAATATTTGACAGTATGGCATAAAATTCATCTATCTCACGGAGAATGTCCCGAAGTTTCAATTTTCTACTTCCATGGAATCATGTAGACTTTCTACCTCTAGAAAGTTACATACTATCACTTAAAAGGAAGAGTATATTGATTTTTTTGTTAAACTTAACCTGGCCTATTTGTGTCCCTAGATACAAGGTAAACATGTTGAAATCAAATATATCTTTTACTGATAACAACTGTAATGCTGATTTATTCTTAATTACAAAAACGTTGGGCATGATGAAAGTTGTTGATGTTATAATTTGAATTAATTTATAAGTTTGCTGAAATCCAATTGGTTTAAACCTAAAAGGAGTCTCTCGGATCTGAATCATTGCTACCTAAACCCCAGCACCTGCAGTCAATGATTAATCTGTGCTAGTGCAGCCTCTGCAGCTCAGTGAGTGAATTCTAGAGGTTTTGAGCTTTCACATGAGACATAGCCTCCCCATAAACTGAGAATGAGAAAAAACTTTTTGAAACCAGTAACCAGTAAGTAAGGATAAGTTCTCTACCTTTTTAACCCACACTCAGATGTAAGGAGTTTAGTCCCAATCTCACTGTCCCTTTCATCGTTATGAGCAGATAGTTTATCTCTTTTCAACTATATAAAACAGTAGGACATTTTATGTATTGTGCAATGTTTTTCAGATTGTGGTGAGACGTGTGAAGTTACAGATAAGGGGTGATAGGTGTAGAGAAGGAAGAGAGTCCAGAAAAAGCGCGAGGGAGGGGGAAGAGGGAACCTGGAGTCCTCCCCAGACCTGTCCCATGGGCGCACAGTGACGGTCCCAGGACGAACACATAATGAGGATACATCACTGCAAAAATGAGGTGTCTGTCAACACCTCTCTCTCTCCCTCCCTCTCTTTTCTCTCTTTTCTTCCCTTTTCATTTCCCTCTTTTTTGTATTCTTAAAAAAGCTCCTTCTACCAGCTGAACATGCAACTTATTCTCTACTTGCATCTTTAAATAAAACATTTCATAAAATTGCAACTTTTGCAATGTTTTCTTTCCTCTCATTGTTTTCTCTTCTATAATTTTTAGTTTAACTGCCTAGTTTTAAAGTGTATTTAGACTCAAATAGATTCAGTGGTAGGGGTAACTAGTGAATCAAGAGGAAACCTACTCAGACACGCGGAGAACATGTAAACGCCACACAGAGGCACGGAGGAGTCAAACCGAGGACTTTTTTGCTGTGGGGCAAAATTGCTAACCCCTGTGGCACCCTATAGTGCTTCACTTGCCAGCAAGATTAGGGAGTGTGAAGCACTTCTAATGATGCTAAAACACTACCTGTTACTTTTAAAGTTGGTTCATGACAGGTGCTGAAATTATGAGTCTGGTGAGGGTGGATTCCTGGTATGTTTTTGATGCGAGATTAGCTAAAAGCTCATGTTCTTTGTGGGAAGTCTGACTGTTTTGTTATTAGAATACAGAAGAGACTGCTCTCCCTTGTCCCAAATGTTAGAGAAATTCCAAGGGCCCTCACTGCCAGCTTAGTCCTTGTTATTTTGGTGTACATCATCGAAGTATAATACTCCCTACAACGGAAGCATAGCCAATCTGGAGTGGGCTAAACTAGACTGGACAACACTATCACAATGTCTTGAATGTTCATGTTTCTGGGTCCTGGGTTTGGTACTGATGGTATGTAAACCTGCATTAGAACTCCAGCCTTATGCCTCTTCTTTTCAACTCTCGGACCACAACAACTTATTCTACAACAGCAATAATATATTTCAATTGTCAAAATGCCGTTGGGCCTGCGCACACAAGTACAATGTTGTCTATGCCAACTAAAATGAACTATAGGGAATTTCTAGTAAAAGACAAAGTTAAATCTGTCAACTGGACAAAAAGTTGTAGGTATGAAGATGTTCATCCAAGCTGCTTCTTCAGTTCTGGTCAGATTGCTGGTGGACACTGCCTTATATCTATCTGAAGGGAGGACTACACTGAAACTGTAAACAGCTGTTGTTTACAGTTTCAGCCTAATGGGCCTACATTCAGCCTTAATGGCCCTGGCTAGCGATTAAGGCTGTATGTCCAGTTGACAGATTTAACTTAGTCTTTTACTATGGATCGGACCTGAACGACTGAGGAATTACACTGATATAGGGGATTTCTTTTTACAGTAGCTTGAATAAATGGTGGCAATACTCAAATACAAAAGCATAATAATTTATAATGGCCAATATGTGGACCAGCAATGATCACCTAGTCTCCAGAGACAGAGCACTGTACAATACCTTTAGCATACACCAAAAGCTTTGTCACCTCCACACTCCACTAATGTTACTGCTGTATTTGTCACTTAGCTCTGAAATGAACATGTTCCCATTGTAAATCCACTCAGACTGTGGGAAAAGTCAGGTCCAACTTTCCTGTGGCCCTGCGCGGTGACGGTTGCCGTGCAGTAAAGCGGCCTGTCTGCAGTAAAACCAAACGAGGTGCGGACAGAGCTGGAGCGATCAGCAAAGTCAGGGGAAGCTGCCAGGACCGTAAAATAATAACGCAACGCCATAAAGAGAGCGCTTATTAAACGTTTTGAACATTGTCAAGAAATAGCCCATAAGACAGGCCACAAAAACATGAGATCACATTTACAAGCTTAACGGTCAAATCAAATCGAATCATGACCACTTCTGTTTAGCTATCCACTTATATTTGTGCCATTATAAATATATGTTGACATAACATACACTCAACTGATGTGGTACAGCAGATGATACTGGCATCCACATAAGCAAAAAGTTGGCAATTTGATGCCTTTGGGCAAGACATGTCACTCATCTTGGCTGAATGTAGTGTGTGAGATTGCGGGTCAGAGGGGCTCATGGTGCAGAATAGTTACCTGGTACTCAAATCCTAACCTTGGACAGCAAGATGGATTCTTGCAATATTTGTGAGTTCACAAACTCAAGGGAATCCATCTTGACGTGTTTCTGCTGTAAGGTTCAAATTCACCAATGATAGGGCAGCACTGAGCTTTGTGCGGAGCCAAAGGCAAAGCACCCAAATAAAACATGGTAACACTGACAGACATACTTCACAGGCAGGGAAGATGCCTGTGCTTTTCTCTCAACTGGATGTAGCAAAAATTAGCTTTTTCTCTGTGATATCCAAAGAAAATGAAGGATGGCAGTACCAGGAGGGAAGTGCCTTGGTTCTATAGGGCAGCTGTAGCCAGAGAAACATCTTACCACAAACATATGGGGCGTGAATGAATAATAGATGAACCACCATCTTAACGTGGTGGAGGAGTTTGAGCACCCGAATGATCCTGGGAGCTATGTTGTCGGGGGCTTCATGCCCCTGGTAGGGTCACCCATGGCAAACAGGTCCTGAGGGATGGGTCAGACTAAGAGCAGTTCAGAAGCCTTTCGTGACAAGTAGAAGATCAAGGCCAGCTATGACGCCCGCGTTACCGGGGCCCCACCTTGGAGCCAGGCCTGGGGTGGGTGCTCGACAGTGAGCGCCTGGTGGCCAGGCCCGATGTGGGGCCATCCTCCCGTGGACCCACCACCTGCGGGAGGATCCATGAAAGGCCGGTGCAAAGAGATCTGGGCGGCAGTCGAAGGCGGGGGCCTCAACGACTGGATCTCTGGACATGGATATGGAATGTCACCTTGCTGGGAGGGAAGGAGCCTGAGCTTGTGCCGGATGTTGAGCGTTACCGGCTAGATAAAGTTGGCCTCACCTCCACACACAGCCTGGGCTCTGGAATCCAACTCCTTGAGAGGGGCTTGACTCTCCATTTCTCTGGCATGCCCGCGGGTCGGCCTCACCTCCACGCACAGCTTGGGCTCTGGAACCCAACTCCTTGAGAGGGGCCGGACTCTCCATTTCTCTGATGTTGCCCGAGCCGGCGAGCTGGTGTGGGCTCGCTTATTGCCCCCCAGCTCAGCCGCCTCGTATTGGAGTTCACCCCGGAGAACGAGAGGGTTGCGTCCCTGCGCCTTCAGGTCGGGGACAGGTTCCTCACTGTTGTATCGGCCTACAGGCCTAACGGCAGTGCAGAGTACCCGGCCTTCTTGGAGTCTCTGGGAGGAGTACTAGACAGTGCACCTACTGGGGACTCCGTTGTTCTACTGGGGGACTTCAACACCCATGTGGGCATCAACAGTGACACTTGGAGGGAGGTGATCGAGAAGCACGGCCTCCCTGATATGAACTCGAGCGGTGTTCCGTTATTGGACTTCTGTGCTAGCCACAGTATGTCCATAAGGAACACTATGTTCGAACACAAGGGTGTCCATCAGTGCACATGGCACCAGGACACCCTAGGTCGGAGGGCGATGAACACCATGTTCGAGCACAAGGGTGTCTATCAGTGCATGTGGCACCAGGACACCCTAAGTCGGTGGTCGATAATCGACGTGTCATCTGACCTCCGGCCGCGTGTCTTGGACACTAGGGTGAAGAGAGGGGCAGAGCTGTCAACTGATCACCACCTGGTGGTGAGTTGGATCCACTGGCGGAGCAGGAAGCCGGACAGACCTGGCAGGCCCAAGTGTACTGTGAGGGTCTGTTGGGAACGTCTGATGGAGCCCTCTGTCAGGTGGATTTTCAACTCACATCTCTGGGAGATCTTCTCCCAGATCCCGGGGGAGGCT
>KN484137.1:4790-21368 GCA_000787095.1 Periophthalmodon schlosseri | reverse complement strand
TGTACTTTGCCATGAAATATCTTAAAGAAAAATTCACAAATGTTTAACCTGATAATTTCTATAGTGACTGGACTCAAAAATCAGCATTTTAACAATATTCATTGTTAAATGCCCCCATCTGTATTAAATTAAATGTTTTTGGCCTATAGACTGTTGTGATGTCATCTGAAACTCAGCAATACAATATAACTGAAACAACAATTTTGGGTTCTGCGATGTGTGTAAAATGACTATATCCTGCCAGAATACTTCACCTGCTTATTAATCATTGATACTGGAACATTTAATACCAGATCACATGACTGCATAAGGCTAAGGACTAGCCGCACCAAAACTGAGACGGGAAAGAGGCTTTTAGCTGTTTTGCTTCACAAAAATGGAACATACTTCAAGGAAAAGCAAAACTGGATTGGTGACACAGTTGCAATTTAATAATCTGTTAACAAACTTTTATACACACACCGGCACCTGATTTTAACATTTTATATGGACTTGTTTACTTGTTTTGTTTGTTTTTTCTGCATGTATTGTATTTTAAACAGGGCGGCCATGAAAAAGAGAGCCCAAGTGCTCTCATTGGGTTATCCTGTATAAATAGATTCTTGGATTTATTTATCCTGTAAATAAATCCAAGAATCTGCACCAATGCTAAATTAACTCCTGTTTTTCTTTCTTTTAGGCGCTGTTCTCTTCCCACATGGATCCCCAGAGGAGCATATTCCGTGACCTGTCCAACTACACCAGTGACTTTGAACCCAACAGTGTAGATATTGAGTTGAACAACAGCTCTTTTGGCAACTCATCCCACATCCACATCGTTCCCCACAGCCTATGGGAGGCCATTGCAATCGCCACTGTATCTGCTATTGTGAGCTTAATAACTATTGTAGGCAACGTCCTGGTCTTGGTGTCTTTCAAAGTCAACAGCCAGCTTAAGACAGTCAACAATTACTATTTGCTCAGCTTAGCCTGTGCTGACCTCATCATAGGAGTGTTGTCAATGAACTTGTACACTACATACATCTTAATGGGATACTGGTCTTTGGGAAACCTAGCGTGCGATCTCTGGCTGGCAGTGGATTACGTAGCCAGTAATGCTTCAGTTATGAACTTATTAGTCATCAGTTTTGACAGGTACTTTTCCATTACAAGGCCGTTAACATACAGGGCAAAGCGGACTCCGAAGAGAGCAGCCATTATGATAGGGATGGCATGGATAGTGTCGTTTGTTCTCTGGGCTCCTCCGATTCTTTGCTGGCAGTATTTAGTTGGCGAGCGTACTGTGCCGCTGGACCAGTGCCAAATTCAGTTTTTGACAGAACCCGTGATCACTTTCGGCACTGCCATCGCTGCTTTCTACATCCCTGTGTCTGTTATGACCATCCTGTATTGCCGCATCTACAAAGAAACTCAAAAAAGGACTAAAGATTTGGCCGAGTTGCAAGGACTAACCAGTGGAAGCGTTCAGGAATGCGTCAAACCTCAAAAGACACTAATTCATTCCTGTTTCCATTTCACACGAGAGAAAGCAGACCGCAGCCAAGCATCCTGGTCTTCTTCCAACCAAAGCAACGCCACCAAAACCACCACGCGCTCCGAAGAGGCGTGGACCAAATCCGAACAGGTGACCACGTCCTTCAACAGCTACACATCTTCCGAGGAGGACGAGCATCACGTTTCCATGGATACGCCCCAAGGCTCCTTTAAAGATCAAACTCGGGGCAGCAAGAACGGACAGGTTGCGGACTACGGAGGCGACGAGCAGTATTTCTCCTCGCCATCCAAGCAAAGCTGCAAAAAGGGCATTGCGTACAAGTTCAAATTGGGTTCTAGAGGGAAAGATTCGAGTCCTGAACCATCTCCAAGAAAGACTGAAATGGAGCAGGCGGTCCAAAACAACCCGTCGCCATCTTCCTCCACCACTTCCAAACCAATAGACCCCAACATGAAGAATCAAATCACTAAGAGAAAGCGAATGGTGCTCGTAAAGGAGAAAAAAGCTGCCCAGACCTTGAGCGCGATCTTGCTAGCTTTCATACTAACATGGACGCCCTATAACATAATGGTACTTATCTCCACCTTCTGCGCCGAGTGTATTCCCACCTGGTTGTGGCACTTGGGTTATTGGCTGTGTTACGTAAATAGTACCATCAACCCAATGTGCTACGCCCTGTGCAACAAGACCTTCCAGAAGACCTTCAAGATGCTGCTGCTGTGCCAGTATAGGAGGAGGAGGTGTGAGGAGAAGCTCTACTGGGGAGGACAGAACGCACACGTCAACAACAAAGTCACTTGAACTGGTCAAGCAGGGAGAATGATGAGGTTTTAATGGCGTATTGTGTAAGCATGGGTTTGCAGTGTACATTTATTGGACATAAGGCTGTGTCAGGGAAGGATGAGAGTGATGGAGTATATTTATAGAGTGGACATTTTACAGTGATTACAGTAACTGATATCCAAGTGGCGGACATGTTCTAACTGTGGGATCTACTCAAGCGCACAGGCTATTTAAAGAAGTGGAGAGGTGCACTTGTGATTTCTCTTTCAAAGTGATATGTCTGTTCTTGTGTCACTTATACTAAGGTGGAAACACTGATGAAAAATCATAAAAAAAAATCAAATCAAAATCAATCAACTTATAGAAAAAGAAAAAAATCTGTTCTTTTGCTATGGATCATACCTAGACAACTGAGGGATTACACAGACTTATAAACTTAAGTCACATTTGGTATAGCAGCAGTTCCTATGTCAACAGTTCTGTGACCTGCTCCACATGGAAATACTTCCAACCAAAGACATGTTCAAAACATTTTACAAGTCTATGAATGAACTGCAGCATCATTAGCCTCTAACAGGGAAGCATAAAACTACAGTGCTAGATTTATAAATGATGATTTTATATATGCTAATATTTGACATAACTGACTTTACTGTGCGTTGATAAAAAGTCCTCGTTTTAAAGAGGGACTAAACACCTTAACTCCTCCTTCAACCACATTTCAAATAGAGCTGCTAAACTGAGCAATACTTGGAGGACTAAAGAGAAGAGTGGGAGAGGAGGAGGGGCGCGCTCTGGACATACGAGGAGCAGTGTGATTGGTCTAACAGGTATCCACACTTCAAACTCGGCCCGTGCAGCCAGGTGTTTGTAATCAGAAACACCTGGCTTTAATCAGGGCAGTGTTGTGTGATGTCATCAGGTACTTGAAATCGCAGTGGCCACTGAAGGCAGCACACACTTAGATTGAGGTAGTTTTGACCCAAAAGCTACAAATTTACCTAGTTTGCTCTAAAATTCTCAAAAAGGAATAGGAATAGTAGATGATACTATTAAAACGCCATGTATACAGTTTAGTAGCAAACAAAAAAGTTGATTGGGTGTTTAGTTCCACTTTAACTAGTTAAATTACAGCGATTTATTTGTCAATCTGTAAAGGGTTAAGATGTGTCAATTCTCTTTCCTTGTTTAATTATAAGCCAAACTTTTCTAATGCAGTATAAAAAAGTGACAGTTTTTATTAATGAGCAAATTATTCTTAAAGTATCTGATTAGAGGCAAGAAGTGAATAGTTTGATAGAAGCCGTTTTGTTATTTGAACAGCACTTCCGTTGCAGTACATTCCTAGCCTGGTGAGCCTGACTGGATCTATGGAGGATTTCTGATACAGCAAGTCTGTCTGTGCCAGGCTAAAGTTCAAACTACTATGTGTTTCTGCTTAAAATAATCTGTATATAATGGGAAGAGTGTAGAGCTCTTTATATTTCCTTTCTGGATTTGACACTTTAACAAATCTTTAATATAAATTTAAATGTTACGCAATGTTTTTTGTTTCTGAATTTTGCTGATGTTTGATTTTGTTTTCAAGGGCTTTCAATGGTTTCTGTGCATATGAGCTTCTTATGTTTCACATGACATAACTTTGAGATTACTCAGTATATCCAATGTGCATAAGAGTAAAAAATTGATTGTTGTAAAATACACATATCTTCCTGTGGGGGGCATTGTGCTGTTGTAAATGAAGCGCTGTCTCTTAGACGTGTGGTGTTCTGTTGATGCTTAAACTCTGTGCCTTTGGTGAGCTCAGAGTGAATGAAAATGTGCAGTTTGTCCATTAGTGAAAGTTATTTGTACAATTTGTTACTTGTATGAAATTTGTCAAATACAAGCCAAAAATACACTGCAAGTTTATTTTTAAAACCATAGATGTGTCGGTGCTTGCTTTGTGTGTTGCTTGCAAAATGAGCCAAACTAGAACCTAATTTATGTATAAATTTATAGAATATTTCAGCATTTTAAACCAAAGAACTACCCAAATATATAAACATGCAGTATGTATTGTCAATGAATAATGTGGTACTTTTGGTCAAAATACTCAATTTTCCAATTAATTCCAATATTTCATTTGTTGCACAAACGTGAAAGGACTAGAGCATAAATCATTTTGATTATTCTGTCCTAAAAATTACACTAAATATTTATTTGTCCTTTTATTATTTATTTAGGACTTTTTTAAGAAAACATTTAAATTTAAAAAAGGCATTAGTATTCTACCTGTTAATTATAATTCACTGGCACAGGTAAATCCTAGTTCTGGCTCTCTGCAACTTTGAACATTGAAACATTTAGTGCAAATACGTGTTTATGAATTTTAGAAAATAAAACACATTTTGTTATACCATCACAATTTATTAATCTGTTTTTAAATAAGATCTCATAAGTCTTAAAATTTCAATGCATCTTCATTCACAGTCGCTTTACAGTTTTCAAAGACAAAAAAAACCTTTGTATATGTATATATGCTCTGTATTGGGAAGTAGCAGCAGAAATAATTAAGTTAGAAGAGTAACATTGAGCGGTGTCACAGGTAGAGGAAATGTAAATTAAGATTAGCATTTGTTAAGAATATCAGTGCAGAACAAAAAAAAAAAATCCAATTGTACCTCATAGGTCAAATGTGCTCAATATCTTAATAAAGAAACTGTACAGTAGACCCCAATAGGGAAAATAATGACACTTAAAAATCTTGCTTCCATGGCATGTCCAGTAGGGGGCAGTACTACCTCCGTTTGACAGCTGGCCGGGTGCCCTTGCTGCTTCCTCCGGCTTTACTTGAACCCTTGGAGCCGGAGAACAGTTTGGTCATGAGCTCAGAGACGTCCGGTAGCTCGGGGTTGGGGTTCAGCATGTTCATGGACTGTTCCATTTCCTGCAGGAAATATTAGGTTTATTACTATAGGTTTAATAAACGTCTATGGGATTGTGAGTATGTGGTTACTTTGAGCAATATAAGCAAGAATTATGAGGATAGTATGAACTGAATGGACCCAAGGCAAGATTTCAGTTAAACGAGAAGTAATGAAATGTCTATTATGCACCAAGTCAGTCACACAGTATAAATTACCAAGGAGTAGTAGGGTTGTTATAAGTATCAAAAATCAGATACTAATCGATATTAAAACTAGTATCGAAACTAGGTACTCATTTGAGCAGGTACTGATACTAAAAAAGTCACATTCAAAAGGACAGAAATAAACCTTTCCTGAATATCTTTAGAATGATCTTGAGCTGTATCAGAACAAGTATAAGACACTTATACTTCTGATACCACTATGGAACCTACCTGGACGACTGAGGGATTACACAGATATAAGGCCACATGGGAATAGAAAAGAAAGTACTGTGATTTAATGCTGAAAATGACTTCAACGTGAACATGAATTCTATTGTCTAAATAAAGAGTGTTTTTTATTATCATCATGGTATTGGAATCAGTCTTGAGTATCGAGTCTATTCCATAGTATTGAAATAGACTTTGAAATTTGTATTGAATTTTTTCTATTGCATTTTGATTTAGATTAGCAATTCTGCACTTTTCAAACATGTTCAGCAGCACTAACATTTGAAATAAGATTGAAATATGAACTAATATGCTAATATAAAAATCATGCATTTGAAAACATGTTTGTAGAGTAACAATTAAAGGCGTAGCATTTTTTTTCAATAAAAAGACAGGATCTTTTGTTGTTAACAATGGAAACTGTATTACTTACATAACTGCAGTCTTTGTGATTTGTGCAGCTACTCAATTTGTGATGTATTAAGCAGTGCTAGTAAGGAGGTTGTGAAGGATGTGATAATGACCAAACTAACACTAATATATGAAGTGGTAATGACAGCATCAACCAACGCAAAACTGCTGATATATCAACAGTGTGATGACTAATGCTCCGGTACAAAATCTAGCATAAACAAATACTATCCGCTTGGCCTTCAACAGTGTACAGACAATATGAAGCACACATAGCCGGTAGTTACTGTGCAGTATAAATTAGTAAAAGAACTTCATAGGTAGGCCTGTCATGATAATCACTATATCGACTTATCGCTCAATATATGAATTGTTTTTTGGGCCTCAATATTTACAGTGAGTACTTTTTCTTTTAAAAAGTGTGGAGATTTGGGGTATTTTTGTTGTAATACAATAAGATTTCAGCTGTGGAGGGGTGAACAAGCCCCTTCTATGGCTATTTTTTTTAATTTATTGCAGCTCACGTCTATTTAAAAAAGTTTACAGGGCTTATCTTGTATTATTTAAATCTTAATAGTCGCATAAACGTCTATTTAAAAAAGTTTACAGGGCTTATCTTGTATTATTTAAATCTTAATTAGTCGCATAAAGTAGTTTCAATATTATCGTTCATCAAAATATTTCATTGTAGCGATATATTGTGCTTCAAAATTTGTTATCGTGACAGGCCTATTCATAGGACAAAATAAAAAAATAAAAAAAGAACGGTGCAAGGGTTGCTGTAGGTTTGAAACACTTTGAGTCACCTTTCTCATTTCTGGATCGTTGGTGTTGACAACTTTGGGCAAAAGGACAATAATCAGCAGAGGAAGGACCATCATCATCACCTGTGAAAATGACAAACACAAAATGTAAGAAGCCATTTGGACCATTTGCAATTATAGTGTTGTTATAAATGACCTCTAGTCTCTAAGTATTTTGATATGAGTTAGATATACACTTTCCCTAGAACTTGATAAGGTCCCAGCATTATTAGCACCAACCACCTTGACTTCAAACCATAGTAAGATTTTGAAGTTTTAAATTTAGGAGTCAGACAGAATTTGTAGGTATTGAATTTAAAGGCATTATGAGTTAACAACCACATTGGTATATTTTCCAAACTGTTAGTAGAGTGAAAAATACTAGTTAAAGGATATTGTGATTTGTCTGCTATATAGTTATAATCTAGAACACCCGTGGATCATTATGTTACAATTTAAAATCACAATATTAATCTAAAACGACTTAATAAAAGAAAGAAGGCCGCTGACTTCCACGTTAGAAAACTCGGATGCCCAATGGGAGCAGATGTCGCCACAACAAAGAGCTGCCCAGCTGTCAACAACTATTAGGATAGCTGCACATCACACTAGTGAGTAGCATATTTTTTTCATTTGCGCCAAATTTTGAATATAGGAATATAAAGATTACTTAAACATGCATAAATCACTCCAAGTACAACTTCGAGAGGGTAAATGAAAAGGGGAAACAATTATAACATGGTAAAAAGCTCTAAAAAGTTGATTTTTTGCAGAATAGGTCCGCTTTTAAATATAGATCACAATAGCGAATGGAGTTTGTCACCATTGGGTTCATGAGGAAGTCGGTCCAGCCCCAGGTCTCCCTCTTCATGAAGTAGCTGTGAGGCCCAGATGCTCGGATCTGCAGGGGGTACGGCTGCCGGATGACTTCAGACGTTTTGATGTAATTCACCAGACGTGCCCTACGGAAAAGGACAACAATCGCCATGGTAACTCGGTGTTGTTTAATTATACAAACATGGAGGTGGGCCTGTCACAATAATTATTATATTGACTTACTAAGTACCATAAGATTTGAACAGCAGGGGGTCAAATAAATAATATGTATAATTAGTTATAAAAGTTAAGTGTTTCATTCTGCCATTTATTTATTGCATTCATGTTTTTTTAACTATTACATATTTACAAAAAGGTTTAAATGGATAATGCTGCTTTAGGGTTATTATGTCAGTGGTATAGTGCATAGTTTGAATATTATCGTTTATTGGGTTATTTTTATGTAGTACTATAATTGCACTTTTGTTATTGTGACATGCCTACTGTCGGTCAAATAAAAGGTGTGATTTTTACCTCATTTTGCCCTTTGATGTGATGTCTACACGCACTGGCTCAAACCTGAAGGAGGGGGAGATGATTTCCACAACATAAGAGCCAGGTGGGATGTCGTTCACGGCAAAGCTTCCATCAGTTCTGGAACAGAGACAACATTTGTTATTGAAGAGCAGTTTCTCTGGCAAATATTTTAAATGTGACGATTAGATTTGATATAAACGTTCTTAATACACACAAAGTTCATCTAGCACATGCTGAAGCCATACCATTTGATTAACTGCTAAACTCATACAGGATTTCAGAACATGTATGTGAGGGTCATATGGGCACAGGGAAAAACTCATGGGGTATAGAGGAGGGCAGAATATTGAAGTATTGTTAATATTTTGTAAAAGAAAAATTACCACGTAAATTATTTCTAATGAAAATGCAGCAAAAATAGATGATTGAAAGTTATATCTCTGCATTTTACAGTAATTTTACAGTCATTTCACATTTGTCTGATACTTAAATCTCAAGCTGAATAGCTAAATATCTGCATATCTCCAACAACAATCAACAACATTGCTAAGACATAGGGGCAAGGCTTAATTAGGCTTGACAGTGAATGAATGACCAAAGCATAGCTGCAATTTAACTTCTGTCTTGCCTCCACAGTAAAGATTAGGTTAGTTTATGGTATCTAAATGTAACAGGAGAGGTATTATAAGAATCAAGTGTTTGGGAGTATTTGACTTCAGGGAATAGAAACAATAGTCTTATCTCTGGAGGACAATGTTATGGAAACAACATCATCACGACATCATCACAAAACATGACTTCTCCGGGCTACCATAGACCAGCGACAAACTTTAGCTCCAATTCGCAGTTTAAGCACAATACAGTTAATTAATTATCTTGTTAATCTGTTAATTAGTCTGGACAGTGCTGATCTACCATCTGTTTAGAGCAGCTGTTCTCTGCAGGAGCTAACAGGCAAGAGGCTACTGTAAGTGGCTACAAGCTAATGCTAATGCTAACAGAAAGACATCACAAACAGCTACCAGTAGAGAAGTACCTCATAAATCCGACATATTCTTCTCCTTCCACCAGCACCCGAGCGGTTGACACCCAGTCTTGTGGTTTGATCCCGGGGACGATGGCTCTTCCCTCGATCTTGAAGCGATCCCCGTTGGACTGTGCGGGTACACCTGCGCTAGGCCCCGTGTCCATGTCTGTAAAACACCATGCGGCGACGAACGCACAATGCACTAAAAGACATAACAGCGGTATTCTTTCTCTAAACTGCATGCTGGCGTTCTGATCAAACTATAAAACAGCTCTAAACGGGTCTAAGTCAGCACGGATTTGGGATCTGAGCAAAGACACAGCGGAAGACTGGGCGCATCAGCTGGTTCTGCAGGAAATGACGTCACTGGAAATTGTTTTTATTTAAACAAGATGACAAGACAACACAATAATACATCTGAACTGCTTTGAGATATTAATCAGTTGCTATTCATTATAATTTTATGTGTAATTAAATTATAATTATTGTGTATGCACAAGTTACTTTTTAATTGCAGTAATAATAACAGCAACATTATTATGTTTCAAGAGTTGACAATTTAAACCAAAAAAAAAAAAAATGCCTGTAATGTTCCACAGTATGGCATTAAACTTATCTATGCCACTATGCCAAGTTACAGGTCAAATCAATGAAGAAAAAAAATAAAATAAATGCAAGATAGACAAGTGTAATGCCAAACTGCATTGCAGACATTCCAATACAATCACCATGGATACCTCATATCAGAGAAGTTACACAGTGCACCTTGAAGATTGACACGTTATAACGATTCAAGTGCACTATTCTATTTTGTGTAATTATGTTGAGAATAACTACACTTGACCTGCTAGAGCTAGACAAATATTGAGTTAGTCCATAGATAGCAGCTCTGATCCTGATTGTGTAGTGTAGAAATTGAATCCAGGTTTGAATACACGGCAGCTATCTGTCATGTTATGGTCCGCTCTATTGTTTACTTTGCCATGCTGAAAGGGACTCAAAAGCATCCCTCCCATGTCAACAATGGAGGACACTATGGTGCATTGTAAGATCTTTGGTTTACCCCGGTTGGTTCAAACCTCTTTTTAGTTACAGGTGCATGTCCTTGAATTCAAAGAGTGCAGAGACTGAAGGTGAAAGTATAAAACATGGGCAGTACAACTATAAAGGTAAAATGTTACTTTGATGTAATATTGGATTGGCTGCCTATTCAACTTCAGCTAAAGACTGTTGTGTGCAAGTAATCTTTTGTCCACAATTCAATTTGATCTACTACAGCGGTGGGTAGTACTCAGTTACATTTACTTGAGTAACTTTTTAATTAAATTGTACTTTTCAGAGTACTCTTCTAGGAATATACTCAAGTAGGAACATACATATTCCTACTTGAATAATATTTTTAATTGAAGTAAGAGAGAGTAAGAGTTGGTTACTGTTCCAGCTCTGAGTAAGTCTACAAGTGACAGAAACTTTATGTTGACACTATGAAATGATTTGAACATTTGTTTCCTGCAATACTCCTTCAGATATTAGATTTTTTTTTTTAAGTTTTTCTAATTTTTGTGTCTATCTTTTGTGTCTGTGTTAAAAATGCCTGATTTTGTGCATTATTTAATGTTTTGTCACTCCAATTCCATTAACTTCAAATTATAAATCAGATATTGCTCAACAGCAATATCAACGATATATCTCAACAGTTACTCTTTTAATTTACTCTTACTTGAGTAGTTTTCCCAAATACTTCATTAGTCTTAGTAATTCCTTGTAGAGGTCCTTTTATTTGAGTAAATTTTGGCTACTCTGCCCACCTCTGGTCAACTAAAAATGTATCATATTGTAACTTTTTGTAAATTGGTCTCTAAATTTTACAGTACCTAACTAAATACACAGAATTTTTTTTTTTATGTTTTGGAATTTTAAATTTATTAAAAGATTAAAAGAATCACTTGTTTTTACATCTCATACATACAGTCAATTGTCATATGCACAGGCAAAATAAAAAGAAGAAAAGCTCTAATAACTTAAGACTGTTTCAAGTTCCTGATTGCAAAACATTTGAGCACTAGTTCCACCCACAAGTGCGTTGGTCTTTCCATGGCAAGAGTGGTGCGATTGGATAATGGCACTTCATAGAGCGATACACCCAGTCTCCTTCACAAGACGGTCCACTTCAATGTGAAGCAGGTTGACTTTTTGCTTGGTTTTAAAGCAGGCAGGCGCTCGAGGCCCTGTGTCAAGTGTCTCCGACTCCCACCGAAGGAAGGGAGTGGTCAGAATAGTCAGCTTTAGAGTCGAAATGATCCAGTCTACTTGTCCGGTGGTGTTATCGGCCCCAAGCACAGCCGTGATCTGGCAGTAGTGGTCACATCCTCAGAACTGTACCAAGGCTGTCAGGGCAGCTGGGAGAGATAAGCTCCGATTGCCTGTGAGATAAAAAGGAGCTTAGAGAGGAAGGAGTGACAAGTGAAAGACTGAAACTGGCCAATTATAAAGTCCAAAAGACTGCTAATATTACCATAGCATGCCTTTAAGATAAACCTATTTGCATTATAAAATTCAGCAAAGAAGACAGCTGTTTTTGATGTCTTTCTCTCAAGAAGTTTGCTTTTAAACTTCTATCAGAGATTTAATTAAATACATTTCTGTTCTACTTGGAAGAGCCTATTCATAGATCAGCTTAAGTTAATATATTGGCTACAAAAATCCGCACATTCAAATCCTCTTTTTATGAGATTGCCACAGAGAACCTTGCATTTGGCAGATTTTTATGTCAGATCCTCTTCCTGTCACAACCAGCTACGGTAACTTGACTGTAGAGTCAGGTGGTATTCAAATCCTTCAGGGTCTAGGGCAGGGAATGCTTAAAGAGGGGGTATTATGGTAAATCAACTCTTTCTTTCTCAGAGAGACAGAACGTCAAAAATGAAATTCAAACTAATTAAACTTTCAAAAGGCGAATATAACATTTTCAAACCAACAAAAGGTAACGTGGTGACTACCGGTAAATATGTTATGTGTTTGCAATTAATATAGAAGTGTAGTACCCCCTCTTAACCCCCTATGCTACTTTTCCAGTTTCTCTTGACTCTTGTGAGCTTTAAGCCATGTTAGAATGTTGTTACCTCCTCTAAAACATACCTGAAGTTGTGTTTTGTTTACCACGTGACATGACCTAAGGTAGAACAGAGTGTTTTCTGTTTGGAGGAAGAACACAGCCTTAATATGCAGGGTTTTTGTGTTAAACATATGTGAATGAAAACAAAACACAACTCCATGCAAGTTTTTGATGAGGAAATACAATTATAACATAGATCAGAAGATAGTGTTAAATGGGTCTTTTAAGATGCAATTTCTCTTAACCTTGGCCAGATCTCCTGTAGACCCTGGGACCGCACATAATCTGGACCCCTCCTTCCACAAGTCTTTTAGCCTCTGCTTCATCACTTCGATATTCCTACAAGACACAAATGATTCATTATGATACGGTAACAGTTCTTTATCAACAAATCACAAACGTGTTTCCTCACCTGTCTTCTGTACAACTGTCCTGCAGTCTTTTGTCCTTCTTGGAGAGTTCAGGCCACCATTTCCTGACAATGGCTTGAACCCAAAGCAAACCCACCGATATGTGCCTATAAGAGAACACACGTGATTATAAACTAGCGCCATATTGATACTTCGCAGCTGATGTCATCAACATCCCTGGGGGTGTGATGATAACTGTAGGCACTGCTCTATCTGAAGCTCTGTTACTCATTTAGACTTTAATGTTTAATTAGTGTCAAGCTAGCTAGCATTAGCCAACAGTATTTCAGTCACTCACTTTTTTATTGAAAATTAAACACAAGCGGGGCCATGAATGCTCATATTGATCACAGGCTCCCGAAAATGTATTGTTTAAATCCATTTTGTATTTTTTCTTAAAACTTTTTTGACAGTGTATGCTAATGTGTGCACTGTATCTCCATGGTAATGACTGAACATTCCACCACAGAGATGCATGTGAAACACCCCCAGCATGATGTTACTGCAAAGTATCAATATTTTTATACTATATTTTAGACATTCTATTTACTGTATCAGATGAGATTATCATTTGCAATGTGGACAAATAAAAATGTCCAGTGTTGGCTTCCACTGCCATGTACATGTGACACTTACTCTTCATATTTACTGGTGAGAATCAATTTTACTTGGGGCATGAGGTCAACACAGCAGCCAAGAGATAAACATGGTGCTTCAGTTTGAAGGCTGGCAACACAAAGAAAAACAAGTGCTTTGAGATATTATGGTTAACAGTATGAGGAAGCAGGGAGAACGATTATATAACATAATCAGAAATCTTGCTAACTGTACTCGTGCTCATGTCTGATGACGCCAGTGGGCTTATTGGAAAATTTGTTCAGGTTAATCTTACATGAGTGAAGACCAAGGAATGACGGCAAGATTAATCGCAATCAAATTTAAATAGTAATTAGAATGGCTGCAATTAACAAATCTCAAAGGCTGCAATTTCTGAATTTCCCTCTTAAACAAAATCTCCCGTCTTATTCTGCATAAAATCTGCTAACCCTGTAGTTTAGATCTGTACAGGCATGTTCTGAAATCTGATTCTTGCATTAGTTTGCCAGTTCATATTCCAATTTTTCCGGATGTGTTTAAATGTGCCCTTTTAACAGATTCCTATTAAAACATAATTGGAAGGCTTGTCAGAAAAGCTGCAATTAGATATTTTTCCCAAATGGTTCAGCCCTAGACCAAGGTGTCCCAAATGTTAACAGATCTAATGTAGCTCTACTCACTTATTTGTTAAGACAGGTAAACAGTCAAGCAGCACTCCTGTGTCCTGTATTCTGTGAAATAGAATACATGATTATCAATGAAACCACTTATACTACTTATTTAACCTCATCCGATTTGTCACAATGTCTGTCTGTACCTGATTAGGTAGGCCACCAGTTCAGTGGCGTTTCTTCGCCAAAGGCTAAGAGCTACTTTGAGCCGAAGACTTCTTCCAAATAAGACTTGACTCATTGCTTCATGGTCCTTTGACAGCTGCAGAAGAGGGAAAACATTATGTCAATATTTGAACACACAAGAGAACATTTACTTATCATATACAGTCAGTGGATGGGAGCGCTCTTTCAATTAAAGATGCTCTATATAACTTTCCTAGAGGAGGGTCCGCTACCTGCTAGTCTCCATGGAGATAATATTGCTTTGCCTGGAATGTTCCATAGTATGGCATTAAACATATTTATCTTGCGTTTATTGCTGAGTTTCAGATGGCATGACAACATTCTATAGGCCAATAACATCTGGCACAGATGGGAGCAGCTAAAATGAATATAGTTAAATGCAGATTTTTCATCCGATTTGTCACAATGTCTGTCTGTACCTGATTAGGTAGGCCACCAGTTCAGTGGCGTTTCTTCGCCAAAGGCTAAGAGCTACTTTGAGCCGAAGACTTCTTCCAAATAAGACTTGACTCATTGCTTCATGGTCCTTTGACAGCTGCAGAAGAGGGAAACATTATGTCAATATTTGAACACACAAGAGAACATTTACTTATCATATACAGTCAGTGGATGGGAGCGCTCTTTCAATTAAAGATGCTCTATATAACTTTCCTAGAGGAGGGTCCGCTACCTGCTAGTCTCCATGGAGATAATATTGCTTTGCCTGGAATGTTCCATAGTATGGCATTAAACATATTTATCTTGCGTTTATTGCTGAGTTTCAGATGGCATGACAACATTCTATAGGCCAATAACATCTGGCACAGATGGGAGCAGCTAAAATGAATATAGTTAAAATGCAGATTTTTGTTGTAATACAGTGAGTTCATGGATCTAGTCACTAATAGAACTGATCAGGTTCAATATTTGCAAATTTACCTTTTGTATATTTCATGACAAAGGGCAATGTGATCAATAGGGAAAACTGGCTCTTGCCCCATCTGAGAGTATGACATCATCCCATTCTAAAATGTGGAAACTGATCAATAACTCATGCATTCTAACTGTAACAAGGGTCACCACCTCACAGAACTGACCCGTAACTTACCCTTGTGACATTACCTGCTTATCTCCATGGGTAAGTTTAATGCCATACTCGGGAACATTCTAGACAAGGCAATAACATCTCTATGGAGACAAGCAGGAGATGGACATTTCCACCAGAAAAGTTACATGGTGCACGTTTAAGATGAGTTAACAACAAAAGGTATACCATTTTAAAGATGTATTCAGGCGAGAACATAATTGTAACACTACATGAACAAATACACAGTCATTTCTATGGCATGACGCACACCTCATTTAAGTCTGTGTACTTGGAGCTGGCACCGGCCATCTTGGACCCGTCTGCTGCGTTCACAGGAGGCCCGCGATTGTCATTGTAGTAATTGCTCCGCGTGTCGTCGGAGCAGGTCAGCTCATTCTCTTTGTTGGCCATGCCGGGGTCGCGGCCACAGCCTACATGGGATGCTTTGCGGTGCAGCTTGACGCCCACCACCTCCAATGGACAGCCCTTCCTTTTGCTGGGAGGCAACTTCTTTGCTTTGCCTGAACAGGGTAGGCTGTGTACATGAAATCTGTGAAAACAAGGGCAATATGGAAAAAAACATTAATTTACAAGTGGTTCAAATAATCAAGGGAAAAACCCAAACGCACTAATGAGGACTCACCCGTTCTTATCTAAATCTTCTTCATGTCTATTATTCACCTAAAACAAAAGGGATAGGGGGTTGAGGGCACTACTGTATACAACACTGCACATTCACACCATACAAATCTACAGATACACCGCAGAAAATAATACAATTTTGTATTAATTTTTGCCATTTTGTAATTCTCCATTTACAGCCGCTCTATGATCACAGCTACTTTCGTCCAGCCCCTCCTCCTACTGGTCAATGTTCTTAAAGCTCTGAGTGAGTGACAGATGGAATTATTTTATTTATACAAATTTGTTCTGTAGTAACAGCTACATAACACTTTTGGATCAGTTTTGTCTTGTGTTATTTTTGGTTTAAGGAAACAAATTCTAATTTCAGTCTACGCAATGGTATCGGTTACTATCAGGCATCAGCAGATACTTAACAACATAGTATCGAAATCTGTAGTATAGGGAACTGAACAAGCTGGATCAGTGCATCTCTAAACGAAATCAAAATCGAGAGAAAGTCATGGTATTATTTTTTTGGCCCCACCCCGATAGAAAAGTTCAAGTATCACAAGTGTCCACACCTGCTTCATGTTCTTATCAGCAGAGGGCTGTAGGCAGGGTCGCAGAAGGCCATTGGGTTTGCTGTAGTTGATCTTGAAGACGTCTTGTTGCCAGACATGCTTACCAGCTGCCATAA
>KN484136.1:9381-62474 GCA_000787095.1 Periophthalmodon schlosseri | reverse complement strand
TAGTTATAGTTATAGTTATAGTTATAGATAGATGGATACATTTTTTATTTATTTATTTTTAATAGTATTAGTATTTACCTCATCAAACCATGGACGTGGCTTATGCTTTTCTTGTTAAGGTGCCAAAATGCTGTTGGAGATGTGACAGGCGGTTGGTTAATATCATACAGTATGTGGGAGGTGAGGAGGGGATTGTATCTTCACCCAGATCCTTCAAACAAGAGCAAGTGTTAGAACCATCACCATCTTTGAGTCATCTCCCTCCCTCACATCGTCTCATTAGTCATACTCTCGTACTGTCAGGCATTTACAACCTCGAATATGCTCAATGGTTCAAGTGAGAACAGAATCTAACCATAGAAACAGCTGAGAGAGATTGTCCCTCTTTTACCTATTTAAGTAGAATCTCAATATGCTGCACAATATATCGATATTGCATCAAACTAAATATATCGCAGTAACACCAGGTTCTCCATCTGACAGAAATGTGTGTTTTTGTAATGAAAATGTGTGTTTTGGATGAAAAAGTCTTATTTTATTTACTTTCCTTACAATTTACAAGTCGTACATTAATCTTGATTTCATCTTTTGTCTGTTTTAACTTATTATTTTTGACAGCCTGACTGCAAAATAAGGACTACACAAATAAACAGGAATGATATTGCAGTAATAAATGTAACTATAGTGTAAGTACATGAGTTGTGCGTTAGCAGGTTAGAGGAGCGCTCCCCGGCAGGATGCAGTGTTGCTCACAGAGGGAGCTGTTGAGCCACAAGTGGGACTGCAGCAGGAGGCAGAGGACAGGCGGGGAAAGGGAGGCTCACACAACGCGACTACCAGCAGTGAACAAGATAAAGATGGTGGAGGATACATATCTTAGCAACATTTCTTAGAACTTTAATTTGGGGGTCTATAAATGTAATCTAACATTTTATTTTTGTTTATTTTAATTATTTAACTGAAGTTCATAAACATGATTATTTATTTATTTACGTTTATTTACATATATATAATTTGTTTCTATTTAGTAAGTATATTATATATGACTCGCAAAGCACAAATATATGTAATTTTTACTTACAGTTTTGCAGTTGATTATTATGGATAAAATATATATGATACAGTACCTCCAAAAAAAACAAAAATACAATAGGTTAATATTATATTCATGAACTGCTTTTGCCAACAGAAGCGTATTAAAACTATATTTAAAGTTGCAGGCCTCCGACAAGGCATGCATTTTATACCTTGCAATGGTAAAGATGGGTTTACTGCAGTATTTTATTTATAGAGTAAATGCTATCAAACCTCACATTACTAAAAATGTACTTAAAAAAATGCCACCAACATATTTTGGTTCTAAAACATAAGAATCAAAACAAGAATAATATTTTTAAAGCACTTGTTCTACATTACCGTTTATATTGATTTATGCCAATATTTATTTATCATAGTTTTAATCAATTTCTAGCGTATATTGATGTGTTTAGAATGTTCCTTTTCATGCTGATCCCTTAGTTATGCCCTCAGTGTCAAGGTCATGATTGCGCTAATATGTGGTCTGCATGTTGAACGTACTCACCGCGTAAACAAGGACACACGGATCATTTCGTAGGTGACTCGCTCGATACAATCCATCAATGGCGTTTGCGTGTTTCCTTTAGTCTCCCACCCTAAGGACCGTTTGCACCCGCTGCCTTTTTAATAGACCTCGCTTAATTATTTAAATGTACATACACTTCCGCACGCCCGATGTTTGGATGTGTGTATTTTTCAGCCGGGCAAGGTCGCGGGGTTTGTAGATCTGGAAATGTCAAGTGAGGTGCGTCCCTGCGAGGCGTGGGGTGGAATAGGCCTGCTTGTGTGATAAGGTGTTACTTTGAAGTGGTGAATGAGGTAAGAGGCATGAGTCAACCTCTGCGGGCTGTTATGGCCAACACACATCTTGTGCTGCACTCTCCTGAGAGTCCCCTGTCTCACACTAGACACTGGCCTGCCCTTAGCCTTCGTACACGCTGTTCCTGTGGCTGCACTCGGATTAACTATTTGGCCTAAAGTGAACCAATGGTATTCTTTTTGGGGGTATTTACAAGTTTGTGCGTGCTAATATATGGCCATTAAAGGTCCAATATTACACAAAATTGACAAAACTGAGCTTTTACTCATGTTATAATGTTGTTACCTCATCAAAAACATACCTGGAGTTGTGTTTTGTTTCATTCAGACATATTTTATTATTAGTCTTACAACTCCAAAGCTCAAGATGCTCTGTTTCACCTTGTGATGTCATGTAGTGGTAGTTTTCAACAGCTACCTTTTACCTTTAGTTCAGTAGAGTTTGGCCATTCCAGGGCTGCAATTATCCAATTGATTATCGTGAAGGTGTATGGAGTTTAAAAACACAGTGGAGCACTTCCTGTATTACCACACGACATCACAAGGTGGAACGGTGCGTTTTATGTCTGAGAGAAGAACTCAGCCTGAATGTGCAGGGTTTGTGTGTTAAACGCGTGTGAATGAAACAAAACACAAGTCTGGGTGTAATATGGGCCCTTTGACATTAGAAGTATCCCTCTTGTCGTGAGTGGTGGTGAAATGTCATGTAAAGAGTATATTTTTCAGATGTTTGGTAAGGTGTCCTTTATTCTTCCTAATTTCTCTTAGGCATAGGTTCATACCAATGTTTGCTAAACTCTAGGTTACACTGAAAGCTCTAAACTTCATGCATGTGACCAGAGGCTACAATACTGGCCACTTGTAGAGTTAAACCTGTTTTTAAACTGGACCAACTTTCACATTTCCTTAGAGAATCGAACCTGGAACCTTCTTGCTGTGAGGCGTGTGTGCTAGCCACTCAGCCACTCAGCATGTCGCTCAGTGCTACTGGTGAAAAAAAATCCAGAGAGATTTCCATTGTAGCCAGCACGTATTCTTCATCTGTTTGCCTACCATCTGAAGTCATTCATAAATCGTTGTGAGATACAAATAAGATGACAACTACTCGATCTAGAAAATTCACCTCAGTACATGTCTGACACGTTTCTAAATCAGATGCTCATCCACACAAAATGTAACAGTTGTTTTCTTTGGCGCCATGACTAAAAGTATGTGAGACTGCCTAAACTGAACTAGCCATTGTCACATTACAAATTAAAATATGCTATCGCTAGTTGTGGCCGACCTTGTAATTGCTTGACAAAATGTGCTCAATTAAAACCGAATGAATTAGCGGATGGTAATGACTATGTTTACAACCTATCCACTTTGTTAGAATGCATGCGAGCCTACACTCCTCCTCAGGCTACGGCGGCTACAGTCCCCTACGGTGTCTTTCATCCACTAAATAGCTTTCCAGCCTGCCAAGCGCACACCGGCAGCTCATACTTTTACCCCTGTGACATCAGAAAGGTATCATAACAATATCCGTGAAATGTCACCGCAAGTAAGTGCACGACAAGCGTTCAGGTGGTGCTAGATTGTCAGGAGAGGAAGAGTAAATCAACATGTAACCCTGGTCGTATTCTTATTCTTGTTATTGCGCCGGGCTCATATAGTATCCGGCGCTGGCTGATTTCGGCAGCACTTCGGCGGGGGGGAATTGTCATCACCCGCGGGTCAGTGTCGAAACTTTCCCATGCATCAAAATATATTGTAATTGACTGCATTGGTAATTCCTCTCGAGATCTGGCACCGGGGTTGGAGCGCTGATGGCTGCCAAAAGCAATAAAGTCTCCCAGACATGACCCCCACTGTAAACACAACCTCCCATACGCACACGGGTTTACAGTAAACTGGGGATTTTTGTACCGCTCTGCGCTTTCCAACAAACGTGGGCGGGTGTTTATATCTTTACGGGGACTAATATCTGAATGTACACACAAATTCATATGGACCTGACTGCTTTATGGGGGCAGAAGTCAGGCCCCCATGATGGAAATTGTATATTATTAGATCAAATCAACAACATGCTTGAAGCTTCCATCTGTAATTACATCGGCCGACCTGCCCCTGTTGTATTCTCACACCTCACCACTAGATGCTGTCTACGTTACTTCTTTCTGCCAGCTTTGTCCTGACAGAAGCAGACCAGAGCACACAGGTGAGCCTGAACAAAGGACAGGTGAGGGGTGAGGGGACAGGTTTGACATCTGCCATCTACTGGTTAAAAAAAAAAAATCAAATAAACTTACAGATGGTATCTTTAAATTTCAGACCTTAGGGTAAAGTTAGGCAGGTGATGACTATGGGCAACAGCTCAGTCGGTAGAGTGTTAGTTCACTGATCTGATCTTGGTGGCTCCTGGCATAAACATCACTGGTAGAGCGGTGAGATCCACTGACCCACAGGTTGGTGGTGCGATTCCAGCTCCCACAGATGAATGCTGTTGTTGTGTCCTCGGGCAAGATGCTTAACCCACTTCAGCCTCAGTGTCTGCGTACATTGGTGTATGAATGTGTGTGTGAATGAGTGTGTGGTCCCTTGATGTAAAGCCATTTTAATGCCATGAAGTTGGAAAAGTGCTATGTAAAAAAAATGTGACCATTGACCGTTGGTTAGGATTAGTCTCCAGAAAATGAATCTAAGTTAATGTAATGTCCCCAAGAGGCACGGAAACCCCTTCATGTCTGTTTTATTTTATTTATTTTTTTTCCCCCTTTTTCGACACCTACTTTTACATGTCTTGCATTTTTTATTACATACCCTGTGCATTAAGAATATTAGAAAGCAAAACTATAACTTTGCTGACTTTTTATGACGTTGTTGGCAGGATACGGTTATTTGAAATAATTGTGCTGCTTTATTATGTTCCGCAATAGTCAACACATAATCACATCCAAGAAATTTGATTAAGCCTTTTATAGACGACAAGAGCAGGTGTTTGCTTATAGCTTCGAAGCTGCAAACTGGCAAGATGGCAGCAGCTCAAAGATGCACAGATGCAGTGTAAGGGGGGTGGAGTGGAAAGTTATGCAAACATGCAGAAGTATACCTTGTATATACCTTTTGATGTTAATTGTGGCCATATAAAATGTTTTGGATTTTTTTTGTGTGTGGTACTGGTGTCTGACTGTGGTTATCTAAAATAAATTGTTTCTAGTTGAACTCACTCTACAACATATAGATTCTTCCAAGCATTTTGATCAGTTTTTAGAGATTAACGCGTCTTATTGTTCCTCAGTGCTTATTAAGAAGGTACTTTTATGTACACCTTTTTGTAATACCTGTATGTTCTTAGCTATTTATGAGGCTGATATACAACAAATCTTAGCAATTGATTGATCGCAGCTATTTGATTACAGCTCTTTTAAGTATAGCATATTAACTTGGGATATATCTTGAAACGAGTGTGAAAGAAACACAGTAGTGACCTGCATATAAATGCACATCAATGTAAGGTTTGCTAACTGCTAGCAAAGCAGTCATTTTTAAATACAGTCTTATAATTCAACATAAATACTATTCAGCATTCTATGTTTCAGCCTTTTTTTTGGCTGGCAGGTTCAAAATAGAAGAAGTAGTTATAGTGCTGTACTATGTCTGTATAATCCCTCAGTCGTCCAGGTATGATCCATAGTAAACGAAAAATTCAAACCTGTCAACTGCACAAAAAAGCTGCAGGAGTGAAGACGTTTCGCTGCTCATTCAAGCCACTTCTTCAGTTCTGGTCAGATCACTGTTGGACTCCTGTTCAGGCAGTTTTTGTTAGAAAAGACAATCCTTCCTTGAACGGGAATGGGGGCTTTTGACATCATTCATCTCCTATTTATAACTCCATCCTCAGACCCAAATCAAGACAAAGAAAACAATGGGGCTAGCCATATGCTCATAGGTGTGAGGGCACCCATTAGGGGTCTAATGATTATGGCTAAGTATGACTCACAGTTCACACTTAGTGTAGCTCATTAGACCAAGCCTGCAAACAGAAACTGTAAACAATGGTGTGTTAGTTTCAGTGTAGTTAGCTCCTCCCATCAGATAGATATAAGGCAGTGTCCACCAGTATCTGACCAAAACTGAAGAAGCGGCTTGAATTAGCAACGAAACATCTTCACTTCTACAATTTTTTGTCCAGTTGACTGATTTGAATTTTTCGTTTACAGTGCAGTACTATGGTGAGGTTAATAGATCTACAGTCAAGTGTACTACTGCTAACTAAGTGCAGTGTAGTCAATATTTTTTTTTTATCTGAGCATAACGAATATTCAGCATACTCACAGACGCAAAGATGTGATCAAAGTAAGAAGAACAGTTTAAAGCACAAGTTTGCTAGCTAAAGCGCTTTGGTCTTAAGCTTATAGGCTACTTTAGGTAATTTACATGTAAATAACATGGACCGACTCCTGCTGAGACACTGTGGGAGTGAAACATCGTTAGCACATTTACTGTTAAATAAGCAAACTGTAGCCTCTGTAATCAGCACAAGTAAATAAAAAGCTCATATATGAAAGAGTGACACTACATTATCTCAAAAGTGTTTTTTTTACCATAATATACAGCTGTTCCTGTTTTAAAAGTAATTACATTTTTTTCCATTGAATATGATTATAATTATGATTAGCGCTTTGCCATTTGCTGATTTACCTTTATGTATTTAAAACCATATGATTTCTGTCTTGCAGTGAGACAAATCCCTCATTATCATCTCGGCTTTTATCTGCGGATTTCAAGTAAATGCAAATTAAAAGAGGAAATAGGGCAAACGTAAAAGGATTTGCTTGTTGGTGTGCATGTGCAATTAGTGGCAGATTTGATTGTAAAGCAGAGGTACCAGATTTATACGCACTAGTGTTGTCACGATACTAAAATTTCAAACTCGATTTCGATACTAAGGAATAGTCACAGAACTCAACACTGTTTCCGATACCACAATGATACTAAAAATCACCCTTTCTGTAGGCAATAGAATGTGATTTTCAACATTAAATAATAGTACTTTCTTTTATATTACCTTATGGCCTTATATCTGTGTTATCCCTCAGTCGTCCAGTAGGTTCCGTAGTGGTCCATGGGCGTGTACTCGTCTATGTGTCTTATACTTGTTCAGATACAGGATCATTAAGATCAATCAAAGGTTCATTTCTGTCCTGTGAATGTGACATTTTTAGTATCGATACCTGCTCAAATGAGTGTCTAATTTCTATACTAGTTTTAGTATCGATTAGTACCTGATTTTTGATACTTTTGACAACCTTAATACCCACTATATGAGCAGTGAAATACATGGCATTGCTTCCTTTAGTCTTTTTGTGTTATCTTGTTACTGTGCATGTCTTCTGTTGTTTAGAACATGCTATGTCGCTAGTGATTTCTTAGCCGTTAACGATTTGCTTATTGACCCCCCCCACCCCCCACCCTCATATAGTTATTTCTTAGCCGTTAACGATTTGCTTATTGACCCCCCCCACCCCCCACCCTCATATAGAGTTCCAAACCCTTACTGTTCACAGCTAATAGTGTGCACCTTGGTTTCCTCCTTGTCCGTAAAATTCTCTCATTTACCACCTCTGTTGTTTCTGCTGTTTTAACATTGCGTGATCCCAGGTAATCACAGAGAACAATGCGGGCTGCTTTGTCAAGGCAAACAATATCACGTTCTGCGCTACGTCTTTGATTTTAGCTGAAAGGGGGACACGTACACTCATGTTTATGCTTTTGTCTCCAAGTCGCCGTCTCGTTTCCAATTCACTTGAAGGTGCCATCAACAAGCTGTGTTTTTTTTTTTTCTTCCAGGCTCGTCAACCTTCCCGTCGTTCTATATTAAGCTCTGAGCATTTAAAGTAGATGCACTTAATCATTGTGTTTTTGTAAACTGATCAATAGGCAATTCAAGTGTCATGTGATGGATAAAGCCGTCAGCTGATGTGGGCCGGCCCTCCAAGGTCACCCTGCTGCCCGCACATCCTGTCCTGGACATGTTGAAACCGTTTGTTTTGGGGTTTTTTTTAACAATTTGCTCACCTCTCTCCTTGCACACGTGGTTAGATTGTCCTATTGTATGACTTCTTTTTTTATTTTATCTCAAGGGAAATTCAGCTATGGAGTTAATTTTTTTTCTATAGCCTTATTAACTTGATATTAGCAGTGCAGAAGATGCTGTGCCTGTAAGATACTCAGCAGGAGTGCACTTCCTGCTGTGTGATTTACCATCATTATCACAAATTAGCTCTTAAACTTTAATGTCTTCTTTGGTCTCTAGTTATTGTCTTGATTATGAATCTTTAAATTAACCTATGTAGAAACACCAACAGTCTATACCAAAAATATATAATTAATCAATAAATCATTGACTGATGTGCTTATATAACCATAGTTATGTTTATATACTGTACGTCACTTTGCAAATGCTCACTATAGTTTAAACCTAAGCACCACTACTATTGTGTAATGAAAATAATTCATGTACATATAGTAGTGCTAACATCATAACGGTCACAGGCGTCTGTGCTGTGAATTGAGCTGATAGTGACAAATTTCACAGTTTGGGAACATTTCCATTCAAATGTGTATTTTCTTGTTTCTTCATTGATTACTCTTGAAATGCATTACACACACTGACACATATGCAGAAGTGGTTTAACCTACTTTACCTCATCAACATCCTTTCTACTCATGCTCTTGAATATACTTACAACAAGCAGTCAGTCTTTGTGCATATGATATTTAGTACTTGCTTTAAGTGGCAAGTGCCTGCATAAACGACCTTAGTCCGCTCAACGTCATCCTTGTTTGCAATAGCACATTGATTAAACCTGATTTCCTTATGCTAGGTGGGCAGCGCTGTTACACTTCTAATTGTTTTGAACCCTTTAACTGCTTGTAAAAGAAAGTGTAACATGTAAAGTGTGTGTCATTACATTATTGTTGTTTGGTATTATAATGGAAAGTACTTTTTACCCTCTGGCTGTTTAGTCAAAAGTGGATTCTAACTTATTCCTTTGTATTCTTAAGTGTGTCAAATGTGAAATATAATGCTACTTTTATGGAATATAAGAATATAAACCATTCATGTCAAACAGATATACTGTAGTGTTCTAAAGTTTACAATGCTTTCTATTTTGCCTTGGCATTCTTGAGTAAACCAGGGTAAAAATCAACAAAAAAAATTGAATAAAAACACTGAAAAAAGTGAAATACTACTGGAGGGTGCAAGTTATTCATGTCACGGTGTCAGAAAGTTTCAAAACTCAAAGTTGCTTACATTACCATAGCTTTTGCCAGGGGTGTAAGTGGAGCACTGTACTGGTGTAGAAATAGCCCTTAACTAAAAGCTATGTGCATGTAAAACTAAATAAATAAATGAAATTATTAGGGCAGTTTTCTTATCAGCATAAAACAGTCGAGGCTGCGGTATAAATACGATAGATCTGCCCACTCTTAATCTTCACAATAGTCAGGTGTGATAATTACCTATAGGTGTTAGAAATGTAATGATATTAAAGGGGCTATACCTCATTTTTATTGAACAAAATTCATTTTGCCACATTACTGATATATATTGTAAAAGCAGCTCTTAAGGTCAAAATAAGGTCGCTGTGTGCTGAATGCATCTAGTTATAAAGTGTTTTATCCTCTGATAATCAGAAGCTTCTCTATTAGCATGCTAATGTTTGTTAGCATTACTGTGACGGTAAAACTCTGCTGTCTGTAAGTTGCGAAACGCGATAATGAGCTCATTGCAGTTAATAATTAGGATGCTGTGAATGCCTACATGCTGCAAATCATATATATATATATACAAAAACATAAACAAACTAATTGTTTTTCACATTTTTAAGGTGGTAAATCAGCCATAGTGTCTTTAAAGTATATGTAATGCGTTTGTAACCTCCAAGAAACCTCCAAGTGAGAAAAACGGGGCAAGACCAAATGCCTACCCAGTTAACTAGAGTCTACATGAACGAAATGAATTTTAAGACTTTATTTTGCAGTGAAGTCAACATTGTGCATAAGGCTGTGAGACCTACAGGCCCAGATTAATACTGTTCTGTGTCAGTGACAGACTCTGGCAGGAAGCAGTGGTAGTGGTCATTAGTAAAATTTAGCATGTTTGTGAATTCCCATCTGCCTGGAGGGACAGACTGTAAAATGGCCTCTTTCCTTTGATCCTTTTATGAAGTGTACTCGGATGAAGCCCGTTTTCTATGTTTGCTCCCTTGAAGATAGCAATGTTATTTTGGTGGTAATTTAACTAATGATATCCCAGATGAATCCGCTCTGCATTCTGACTCCCCCGGACTATAAAAGCAACCACTGCTCCTTAGCTTAATGTATATAATCTTATCAAAAAAGCAAGCAGACTTTTATTAAAAATTTTAATCACATGGACGACCCATCTCTCCAGGTAACTGTCGTACAAACTTGTGCTCCCTGTTGTCAATCTACAAGTATCTTATCTGACATGTTCATTATATTTACAATATCATACTCTTCCCTCATCATATTGACATCTGAGATTGTCCAAATCAGCAACGCAAGGTGTTACAGGTGTCATTACAGGTGTTTTTATTGCTCAAAAACATCTTGAAAAGCATAAGTGGGGTCATCTCTTCACAGATCTGACCTGTAACTTGGTCTGGTGGTGTCACCTGCTTGTCTCTGTGGAGATGGCCATGTTTAATTCCATATTGTGGAACATTCATGTCAAAACATCTCTATGGAGACAGGGATGTAGCAGACAAATAAAACAATTAAAGGGCGACAGTAGCTCAGTTGGTAGAGCTCAAGGTTGGCGGTTCGAATCCCGCTCTTGACATAAACATTGGTTGAGTGGACAGATCCACTGACAGTTTGGCGGTGCAATTCCAGCTCCCACAGATTAATGCCGTCATTGTGTCCTTGGGCAAGACACTCGTCCCCAGTGTCTGTGTACACTGGTGTATGAATGTATGTGTGAATGGGTGAGTGGTTGCTTAATGTTAAGCATTTTGAGCGACTTGAATTTGGAAAAGCGCTATATAAAAATGTGACCATTTACCATTTAATGTGTTTATGAGTCCTACTGAACCTTACTAAACGCTCGTGTCCTTAAATATTGAAATAAATGTTTCAACACACAAAGTCGTTTCAAAATCCTCAAACATGCGCCTAACAATCACATCAGATACATGTACTGGGGCAGTATGTTACCCAACACTCCTGTAAGTACTTTGCCATTGTCTTCTCCAGCCATTCTCCAGCATTGATCCATCCGTCCCCAGTTGCCCATTTTGTTTGCAGCCATTAGCGAGCCTGAGATCATAGTGACAAGAGCATGAGGCCTTCAGTGAAGACGCCCGTCATGTGATAGTGCGGTTTTCCCACTCCTCTCCCCCCGGTGAGAAGAACCGTGGAGAGGGGAGGAGGGTCCAATATTGCTCCTCTCTTTCTCTCTCTCAAACGTCTCATAATGACACTGACCTCAGCCCTTTTGCTTTTTGTAGTGTCTCTAGGGTTATGGTGGCAGACTGTTATAAGTGCGTGTGCGTGTGTGTGTGTGTGTGTGTGTGTGTGTGTGTGTGTGTGTGTGTAGCTTGGAGAACAAAATAGATCCACAATACGACTGTCCAATTCTATCATCTGAAAATGAGAAAAGAGAGCGAATCAAAGCAGTGAAATTGATGTAATGCGAGACTGGATTGACCCTTGTGTCACTGAGGTCAGATCTCTCGGCAGCTTGGCTTTCTTCTTTTAAATTCTACAATCCAGTGCAGTTGTTACTGGGCATCTAACATGGTAAATTATGTCAAACTAGACCTTATGTGCACTTTCGTAGTTACATTTGCACACATTTGATTAGCAGATATATGTGTTAAGAGCTTAGCGGTTTGATATTGCTTAGTTTTAAAAAAGCTGGACGTTATCTGTTAGGCTCTTCACATAACAGTTTAATTTGTAATTTTATGAACAGTGGTTGGGAGTGTACATTGACTTTTTTATAAGGCCACTTACAGAGCGCGGCAGTCGTTTTATTAGTCTGGACTTTTCTGTTTCAGCTCATGCAGTGTTTTAATTAAACTATAATAAAGCATAGAATCATGTTATCATAGGGCTCTCTTTTTCATTAAATCCACTATGTCAATTATTGGCTTGGTTTTTATGCAGCTCATTTAATAAAGTAGTTTAATAACATTTCCATGTAATCATTCATCATCATTTATTGTAATTATTGAATTATTTGTATAATTATTTGAAATGATCCGTATTAGTTGCTAGCGTAGTAAACAGTAGCATTATAGTCTTCAGGTTCCTCTACCACATAACGAAACAATTCAAAAAAATATAATAATAGTAATAATAATAACTTTATGTGTATAGCACTTTTCTTAACAGTTACAAATCGCTTTACTTGCAGATAAAAAGCAGGCAGAACTCACAGATTAAAACAGTTCAATATAGAATAAAAATAACTGCTACTGTACAAATGTCATTCTATAGAAGTGTGTTTTTAATTTAGATTTGGAAGAGCCTACAGAGACAGCCGTTCTTAGTTCCTCGGGTAAGGATTTCCATAGCTTTGGGGCTGTGATAGAGAAGAGTCGAGAGGGGTTACAATGACAGAGGGGGTCTGGTCTGAAGAATAAAGTGAGCGACCAGGAACATATGGGCAGAGAAGGTCAGTAATACAAGCGCTTTAAAAGTTATGAATGCAATTTTAAAATCTATTTGAAAGTTGATAGGGAGCCAGTGTAGGGAGGTTAGTATCGGTGTAATGTGCTCATGTGTCTTTTTAACAGTCTTACCGCAGACTTCTGTACAATTCGGAGACGTTTCAGAGATTTTTGACTAATACCTGCATATAATGGATTACAATAGTCTATCTTTGAAGTGACAAGAGCATGGACTTTTTTTTTTTTCTAGGTGAGCAGGTGAAAGAAAATGTTTAATTTTTGTAATGTGTGTAATTTGCAGGAAACAAGTTTAAACTTTTATATAAATTCCCAATATGGTTTTCGAAATCGTTCCTTGTATTTGTCGGACAAAATAAGAAGATTTCTGTCTTAGGATTGTTTAGTGATGGATGTCTCAAAAAATTGAGACATCCAGGTATTTATATGATTGAGACAGTTGAAAACACGTGTTAAAGCATTGGGGTCATTATTAGCCAGGGGACAATGGAAATTAATATTATGTTTTCTAAAAATATGACCAATTGGAAGAATGCAAATTGTGAACTAAATGGGACCAAGAATTGAACCTTGTGGAATGCCACAAGAAAGGGGTGCTAAAGATTATGACAATAGTCCCATTACTACTGAAAAAGACCGTTTTGATAAATAAGATGGGAGCCATGCGAGTGCTGTGCCTGAAAGTCCCACCCAGCTTTCCAGTCTCTCTAACAGAGTCTTAGTCAGTATCAAAGGCTGAGCTAAGATCAAGCAAGACTAAAATGGAACTTGCCCCACTGTCTGTTGCTAGTTTCAGATAATTTGTTACTTTTATGAGCGTTGCCTCTGTACTATGGCTGCTACAGAAACCAGATTGAAAATTTTCCAAATTTTGGTTATTATTCGTGTGGGCAATTAGTTGAGAGGCAACAGACTCTTCTAGTACTTTTAAAATAAATGGCAAGTTTGAGCTAAAGTTATTTAAATCCATCCAAGTTTTGTTTTTTTAAGAAGTGGTCGTACTTCTGCATGTTTGAGAGAGGCAGGGAGACCAGTAGATAAGGAGCTGTTCACAATGGAGAACAAGTGAGGACCAATTGTATGGAAAATGACTTTTAGGAACTTTGGGAGTATGACGTCTAACTGACAGCTAGAGGAGCTTATACAAGTAGTGAGCTTTTGTAACTCAGACAAAACAGTCCAACTTAGAGGTGGCCTTACTCAAAATATCTGCAATGTCCATGGGTGATATTATGGCTGATCTCTATTTTATTTGTGAAATGAGCAAGGAACTGTTCACATTTTGCTGTGGAGGCATCAATCGATTGATGTCTAGGGGGGCCCATAATGGATTTTTTTTTTTCATTTTTAAAAGTAATCTTGAATCATGGCTATTGTGACTTATCAGATTAGATAGATTTGCATCTTGTACATCTTTTACAGCTTGTTGATAGGTCTGCACAAATTTGGTTTAAAGGTCCACGAGCGAGAGCTTGAGAGGTAAGGCAGGGAATTCAAGTTGTATCAGACAGGATACAACTTTGTGGTCAGACATAATAAAATCAGTAAGGTCTAAATTTTCAATTGAAATTGAATATGATAATATTAGGTCAGGAGTATGCCCTCTAGAGGATGTTGGAGCATTCACATGTTGAGTTAAATTAAATTATTCAACAATTTTAATAAAGTCAGAAGCTAAAGTGGACAATGTAGGACAGCAAATATGGATATTAAAGTCAGTAAGAATAAGAATTCTGTCATATTTTTGATACTATGCTTGAGAGAAGCTCTGAAAATTGATTTATAAAATGTAGGTTTATTTTGGGGGGTCTGTACACAAGTATGTAGACTATCACATTTTGGCAGCATAGATGAAACATCAAATATTCAAAAGATGAAAATGATTGACAGGCTAGAGTAGCGTACTTTAGGTGTTCTATATATATATAACAGCAACTCCACCACCACGACCAGACAAACGAGGTTGACTGATACATGAATAATGTGGAGGACATGCTTCATTCAGTGGCGCATGATAGCCAAGTTTCAGTGATAAAAAGCAGGTCAGTGTTATTAGACATTATAAAGTCCTGACATAAAAAGGATTTATTTCCAGGGGACCTTACATCCCTCCCCTATAGTTGATTATTTTGGGGTCTCTGTTTCAGTACATATTTTAACCTGGACTAGGTTATTTTTACAGATAGAACCTTTCTTAACTACGCTCTTCTTTTTTTAACCTTGACAGGAATAAAAAAAAAAAAAACATACAATGCATGAATACATATAATATTTAAATGAACAACAGTGATTTATTTACTAATTCTGAATGTAAACATACTGTATGATGCATCTAAAATAGTAATTTCTTTAGATCACCATGTTTGTGCATCAGTTGAATTATAGCCTTACACACAACTTGAGTTCTGGCTCGTGTCTCGCTTGATCCCATAAGACCGGTCTGTTTGAAGTCAGGAGTCCAAGGTCTGATCTAAATGCCGAGGATTTAACAGCATCTCCAGCAGCAGTGATTACACTGTGATTAATGAGCACACTGTACACACATGCTTCCAGGCTTTCTAGGCCACACAAATGGATTATGCAATGAGTAGCATGTCCCAACATAACCACAGTCATTTATGCATGGAGAGTGTTCAGTAGTGCTATTTTTTGCTGTTTTTGCTGTTTCTGAAATAAAACTAACTTGTTTTGTGACAGACTTTGTGTTGTATTGTTTTGACAGTATCGGCTGAGATCCTGAAGAGCAGCTTGGCGACGATGGAGCGACACATCCAGAGGTTGGAGAATGACATCACCAACTTCCCCAAGACTGATGACCCACAAGACAAGTTTGTTGAGAAGATGTCTATATCCTTAATAGGTGCCAGTATGGAAGTTAATTTATTTACAGAGAAATAGGTAAGATGTTTGAAGGCCGCTGTATCTGTCCACGGCCGAGGTAAAGGCAGTGCTATTTTTGTTGTCCCTGCCAGAGGTAAGCAGTTTAAGTCACTTGGTGTGATAGGTGGCACCCAGGGGAACTTGTGGAATGGAGCGGGCTGCCTTGCTGTGCAGTGTTGATCAGATCTCTGTCTTCTCTCCTCCCTGGTCCCTGGAGTGAAATCATGCCTATGGCTATTTTTACTGGCCTGTGCCATCACTGTCCCCTGGGGACTCTAATAGGGGCTCCAGCCCCTCGCACCAACTTATCGCCTATCCCCGATGTTATCTTCTGCCCGGCCATGAGCCTCTACACAGCCGTCCATGCACTATCTTCTCTTGTGGCACCTCTCCTGTTTTGATAACAGAGTGTTTCACTTAAAGCCCAACATCTGGGCTCCTAAATTGAATTAGCCATGTCTCTGCACTTTCTTGAATGCCCTTTTCTGAGAGGAAGGTCCTGGCTCTATACGTGTGATCAATGGTGGAAATCAAGTCTATTTGTCAATACTATGAGGCAAAGGTGACTTTTGTGACAAAAACAGAACATTGGTTTCGTTTATCTTCTCTCAAACATTATTAGAGTATAAAAGATTTACTCACTAGTCCTTGATGAGTAGCTGTCCCCGTATGTTTGGCACTAGCACAAAGGATTGCTTTTAACCTGAGTTTTCCTTCCTTTGGTTCAAGATTTATTGAGGCTGAATTTCCACATTGGGTGGTAGTCGACTAATAGCTTTCTAACACATTACCAATCTGCTTCCAGTCAAAGAGGGGCTCTTAAATTTGTGTAATTAAAAAAGCGAAGCTGAGATGTCCCTGGTGGGGACTCCCAGGCAGAACAGGCTCTACCCACCAATGTCAGTATTGATTCCCATGCTCCTCCGAGAGCTGCAGTCTGGAGTGAGAGGAAACAGAGAAGTGGAGATATAGTGTAATGTGGACTGTCTGTAGCCCCTCCCGTCTACAGCCCCTCCCCTGTCTGTGACCCCTCCCCTGTCTGCAGCCCTTCCCCTGTCTGCGGCCCTCCCCTGTCTGTGACCCCTCCTCTGTCTGCAACCCCGCCCCTCTCTGCAGGCCTTTCCCCTGATAGAGGTTCACACAGGTGGACTAGCCGTGACCTCAAAGACCCCTCCTCCCTCTTCTCCCCTCATTTAACCTGATCCACGTCTGACAACAAGAATTATAGTAGCATAACCAGACAGAGAGTTCAGACATGAGGAGACTTTGCTACATCATTGTAAGCCTTGTGTAACAGATCCACAAAGTATTATCTAGTAACCTTTACAGTCATTTTGCGTATGAACATGTTTTATTTATAATTGAGTAACATAATTTGACATATAGTTCTACATATACTCAACATTCAGAATGAGATGGTATAGCTCAAGGGGCTTTCCAAGAATACACTTCAAATTCAACCTCACTTTGTGTATTTGTAGGCCTCATCATATATACCCTTTAAAGATGGCTGTGTAATAACAAAGGCAGATGTATGACTGCACTAGACTCATTGTATTAACCACGGCGCAGAAATCTACTGCGATTACGACTTTCCTTTCAGCCCTTGAAGGAGCAGCGGCCCATTTGCTTGAACACACAGTTTGTGCGAGTAAATACAAGCCACTTCTCACAAGTCTGTCATCGCAGATAATGTTTTCTCTCACTTAATACCACCTCTGAAATCAGGTGCTGGCTGCTTTTGTGTGAGCGGGCGCAGATGAAACTGAAAAGCACAGACTCATCGAGCAAACAGGAAGATGAAGAGATAAAGCGCAAACTGTGCTTGATTTGCTGAGGTTTTAACTGGGAGTGTTTGCAGTGGGCTTATGTAGAACCGGAATCTGCCTTGTGCCTAAGTGTTCGAACAATGCCAACGCGCCGTACTCCGCTGTATATTTTGGGTTGACATTTTTCTCTGGTACACGCGAGACGGGCGACATACCAAGACAGACATACCTTTTTAAAACCTCTCCGTCATGGGATTAAAAAAGGGATGTTGGCTCCTTGAAACGTGACAGATGGAAGAACAACAGGCTCTAAAAGTCATACATTTGATGCTCGGGCAACCCTGAAAAAGTTAAGTGAAGCTGCATTGTGTTGACGGTTCTCCCGCGTGATGAATGAGGCAGTATGGAGGCTTGTTTGTGTAACAGAGGCGGAATAGGAGTCATTGGCAGCCGGAGCGCAGAGGGGCCGAAGCTTCACTCTTGCTCCTGTCAACCGTTTCCCTAAGATTAATTTGAGGAGGCCGCCGTCACTGTGAGGTATTTTACATGTAGTATGGGCCCCACAGCATCATGGTTTTAATTAAACTTTCAACAATGAATTATGTTTACATATTTTAACACCATATGGCTAGTGTTTCCAATTTTGTGCTTTTATATGTAAAGACAGAGCAGAGTTTGACCAACGTATACCAAAGAATATGTGTTTAAAGCAACAGTATGTAACTTTTTAGCCACAAAATAGACTAAAATGCACTGAAAAACATGCGTCCATACTCTGAGCAGGCTTGCATCTCCATAAACCTGACACTTTGACCTGGAGCAAGTCCTCCTCTTGGTTGTTTCCATGGAAATGTCGTTCCTTTGGCTATAATCTTCCACAGTATCTTCCACAACGTGCCACCTCCAGACCTTTACCTTTAATTATTCTTTGCATTCATTGGCTTTTTTTTTTTTTAACATAGCATCTTTGGTCTGAAATTAACCTCCTACATGGCAACGTAGACTAAGCAATCTACATTCATAATTTAAAACAGTAATGAGATTAAACTGATCTGCAAAAACCACTGTTGACCACCAGAAGAAGTCTGTATACCAACTGTATTAGGATTATCATTAGGTTCATTTTGCTTAATGTGCAACATAGTTAACATTTAGTTATTAATAGAACAGAAAATAAATACTGGCATGCGATTACACGATAATTACTGTAAGGAAAATTGTGTATTAATAGACATTGACATTTTTACCAGCAGAAAATATAGCTTATCCGGCAGTTATGTTTTTTTTAAAAGAAATATGCGACAGACTTGGGAAATTATTAGTACCATTTAGCATTAAAATGTATGGGAGCAACAGCACGAGGATAGGCCCGAGTGGAGTCTTTAATAGCTGCTCTTTTTATTGATACATTTTTCTCTTTCCATTACCGTAATATATGCAAATGACCAAATGGGCTGTTTGTTCAGCAGTTTAGTGATATCTATCTGTCTCTAGTAATGGGAGCGTACAAAAGCCGTAGAGTTGAGCCACTGGCCCCTGGGGAGCACTAGTTCACAGCCTCTGGTCCCAGGATAGTGCCTTAAAGTGTGGCTCTGCATACTCTAATATTAATGCTATAGATAGTGTTCAATGGGGGGGAGGGGGGTGATGAAAAACCGGACTGAACCTTGATGGATGCCCCAATACATCTCCCCCGCAATGCGCTCAACGCGTTAGTCCAGGCCAGTGGTATTTAGCTTAACCTTTCATATCCCATAGGAGTCAGAGAGCATCACTCCAGCCCATCCATCCACCGCACTGAATGACAGCAGGTTGTCCCATGGGGGCGTTTCATTATGATTTGTTTGACTTGAAGCAATGATTTGACCGGTTCTAATTCTCCTATTGCTGGGTTTCAGATGACATCACAACATTCTATCGGCCAATGTTTAACACAAATAGTGGCGGCTAATAATAAATATTGTTAAAGTGTTAATAAGTTGTGTTGAATTGTAGTGAGTTGAGTCCGGTCACTGATAGAAATGAGGTTCTACATTTGTGAATTTACCTTTTGCATATTTCACAGAAAAATACAATCTAATCAGTAGGTCTGTGTAATCCCTCAGTCGTCCAGGTCTGATCCATAGTAAAGGAAAAATTCAAATCTGTCAACTGGACAAAAAGTTGTTGGAGTGAAAATGTTTCACTGCTCATCCAAGCCGCTTCTTCAGTTCTGGTCAGAGGAACTAGCTACACTGAAACTAACACACCTATTGTTTACAGTTTCTGTTTGTAGGCTGGGTCTAATGAGCTACACTAAGTGTGAACTGTGCCTGAGTCATACTTAGCATAATCATTCAGGCCCCTAATGGGTACTCACACACCTATTAGCATACTGGCTAGCCCTATTCTTTGTTTATATTTAGGACCAAGCCTACAAACAGAAACTGGTAAACAATAGGTGTGTTAGTTTCAGTGTAGTTAGCTCCTCCCTTCAGATAGATATAAGGCAGTGTCCACCAGTAACTATAGGCCAATCAATATTTTGCCAGTAATCTCAAAAGCTACTTACTGAGCATCTAAATACAAGCATTTGCAATCTAAACCCAATGCAATTTGGCTTTCGCAAATACCATTCTACAGAGGCTGCTCCTATGTTACCTTGTTGAAAACATCAAGCCCATTGATGCTGGCGGTGCTGTTGGCGCAGTGTTCATTGACTTAACAAAGGCATTTGACACTGTGAACCATCACACGCTACTACAAAAGCTCACTCATTTCAATATATCAAAAATAACTTTAAACTGGCTACAGTCTTATCTGGCTTTGAGAAAGCAGTGTGTCTGTGTGCATAATGTGAATCCCCAGCATCTCAAAATGATCTTGGTGTGCCGCAAGGCTCGATACTGGGCCCACTGCTGTTCAGCTTGTACATTAATAACTTGCCCCAAATTTGCTCATCTAATGTAGTCTGTCAGATGTGCGCTGACCATGCTATTCTGTATGTTCACTCTAAAAACAAACAGCAAGCTGCACAGGACCTGTCAGTTGCTATGTCAGAGGTAGCAAAATGGCTTCAAAATTCACAACTACATCTAAATGTCTGAAAGTCAGTTGGTATGTTTTTTTTTTTGTTGTTTTTTTTTTTTTTTTCAAAAAAGCCGGGCATGGATACAGACCCAGATGTATGCGCGCTTTTAAGAATTTAAGTATCTGGGATTTACATTGGACCCATAGCTGTCATTTAAACAACATGTCAAAAGAACAGTGAATAAAATCAAATATAATTTATCAAATTAACGTCATATAAGAAATAATCTTACAACAAACTCTACAATTATGTATTTAAATTCAGTGATTTTACCTCACCTAAATTATTGCATTAAAAGTTCGACTCTGACAAGCAAAACTACTCTTAAATTAGCTGAAACTATTTACAAAAAAACACTTAAGGTATTAGACAAAGGCCTATCATTACTGCAGAATACTTGACGTATACAAATTTCTTAATTGGGGCAACACAATCAAATACACAGATTTAATTTTGATATAAGTTTTTAACAATCTGGCTCCACCTCCTCTAAAGAGTTTGTGAAAAGAAATTCAAACCGGACAACAAGAGCAGGTTCTAGAGGTAGCTGCTCTGTGCCGTTTAGGAAAAGTGCTTTTGGACAACTCTCTTTTGCTTATTGAGCAGGTCAGACGTGGAAAACACTGCCTGCTCATATACGAGAGCTCTCAACACTGGCAGCATTTTCGAAAGCTTTAAAGCAGTGGTTGTTCGAGGGTCAAATATGTCACCATGTGTAACAAAATGACATTTTTATATTGAGGGGTTGTTGGTTTAACTTTTAACTAAATTCAAATGAACTGTTCTATAATTGTCTGTACAGAGAGTGTGTTGTGTGCGTAGTGTGCTGGTGTGTTACATTTGCTTTTGTGTTATTGTTACTGTTCTCTTCCCTGTCCTGTAGACTGTTTAACATCAACCTGCCGAGGGACTGAAGATGGAAATTAGCCACGTTGGCTATAATCTTTACATATTTACATTTTTAAATGTTCATTAATATGTGCTGTGCCTTTACAATAAATACAATAAGAAGTAAGTAATCTGACCAGAACTGAAGAAGCAACTTGGATGAGCAGCGAACCGTCTTCACTCCTCCAATTTTTTGTCCAGCTGACAGATTTGAATTTTTATTTTCCTATAATCAATAGGGAAAGCTGGCTCTTGAGCCTCATCTGAGAATATGACATCATCACATAACAAAATGTGAAATCATCAGTAGACTTTAAAGGTGCATAATGTAACTTTTCTAGTGTAAGGTCCACCGTGCTTGGAGATGTTTTTTGCCTGGAATGTTCCGCAGTATAACATTATCCTAAACCATGTTGTATTTTTTTTTCTTATAAACTCCTTGACAGTCATGAATTCTTACTATGAGCAATTTCATTTCTCCTAAATGGTCACAGTTTTAAATGCGCTTTTCCACTTTCAAGGCACTCAAAGCATTTTACATCAAAGAACCACTCACCCATTCACACACACATTCATACATTAGTCTATGCAGACACGGCAAGGGGGGTTAAGTGGTTGCCCAAAGACACAACGACAGCATTCTGTGGGCGCTGGAATCGCACCGCCAACCTGTGGGTCAGAGGATCTGACCACTCAACCAGTGATGTTTATGTCAAGAGCGGGATTTGAACCATCAACCTTTGGAACACTCTACCAACTGAGCTACTGTCGCTGCACTGAACTACTGTCAAATCTCGTCACCCGCTTGTCTTCATGGTGATGGATAAGTTTAATGTTATACTGTGGAACTTTCTGGGGAAAGCATTGGCATCTGTAGAGACAAGATAGTGCCAGACCCTCCAGAGTTAGATAGTGTTGCACCTTTAAAGAAAGAGGTTTGACTAAAAACCGTAGGCAGCAGAGCGATGGCCTTTGAAATAACTTACATCAGTGGAATAAGCAGCTGATTCCCCGCTGAACCATTGTGTGTATGTTACATTGTTATGTTGCGTGTCCTTGCAAAATGCCCTTGTTGTGTTCCTTTGGTTGAAAGAAGGGTTATACTTGAAGCTGGTCAGTTTTAAAGGAAAGGAGAAATCATTTTGGCACATGCTTCAAAACCACTTTGAGTAATTGTTAGGGTTGTACAGGGACAGTCATGCACAGTTTAAGGCTGACTAATAATTATAGACCAATGTTTGTATTGTAAATGATTCTTTCACTTACAGCCAAAAAGCATAGGAAGAGGTTAGTTTAATTTACATGATTCTACTCTACAAAATGTTGTGGTACAACTGTGGTTACACAATAGTGTTGAAGCACAAATTACATCAGATGCCCTTTCTAACTGTTGTAATGATACTGTATAATTGTACTTTTACACCAGCCATTGCTTTAAGTTTAAAATTATGGAGAAATCTTATTTGTTGGAAAACCAAGGCAAGGCATGTAGATATATGCTTACAGTAAGAATGTCTGTTTATCATTTTGAGCGATACAAACACCTGATATGAAGTAAATAAAGATAGTAGTAAATAAGTAAATAAACATATTGCATCTTTAAAGAATACATATTGTGCTTGTGTCTGCTATATAGTTATAATTTACGACACCCGTGGATCATTGTGTTACAATTTGCACATTTGAAATCACAATATTCATCTACTAACTTCCTCTGTGGCGCCCACTGGAAACTTTGGTTGATCGGCAATATGTGCGTCTTGAAACGTTTGATTGTACGATTGCCCAAACATGCCCGAATCACTGCAAATGCAACTTCGAGAGGGTAAATGAGAAGGGGAAACAACTATCACGTTGTTAAAAGCTCTGAAAAGTCTATTTTGCAGAATAGGTCTGCTTTAGTTACTGGCCATTTGTTATTGAACAACTTATATCCCAGTTCCCTCCACTCGCCCCGGGTCACCTCAGGCCCGGACCCGTAATTCCACCTTCGTGCTTTAAAAATCGACAGATGCATTTATACGAGTCACACCTTTTTTGTTGTTTCCTCGCACTGCCACTTGATTTATTTCACACTTCAAAACAAGGGTTCACTACAATGTGTTTATGAATGGCCCTTGTCAAATGGCAACAGTTTGGGGAGTGCGCTGGCCTCGGGCTAGTCTGCGTACAGGTGCTCTTATCGACACCCAGCACTTAAGGTCAAACGAATGGTGGTTAGTGAGACGCCATTACCAAACCTCCCGAACCTCCTTGTGTTGTTTCCGTCTTTAAACAAGTTATATTCGACGAGGATTCATTCAGACTATTTACATAATGGCCATGTTTATTCCTGTGTTTGCTTATGAAAAACTAGGTTAAAACATGCTGGTGGCACTTTTGAGTAGCTCCCTTTTAAAAGCGACAAACACTAGCCGCACTTTCTCACATAGACACTCGCGAGCCTTCTTCTAATCACGGCTCCCCAAACCTCCCACCCCGGCTCCAGTCTTCCCTGCACTAATGAAATTCATTGTAAACTGTGTGGCCAATTAACTCAGGCGTAGATAAACCATGGCGCTTTTTAATTATCCAAAATTCACTGAAATCCACAGTAAATAAGTGGAGGTGCTTCAAACAGCCTCCCCCAACCCTATTCCTGGCTACCTCCTCCTGTATCTCTCACCTCAGCACACGGCATCCAAAAACGCAATCATTAGAACAAATAGCTGTCTTTCATGTAGCTTTGTGCACAATGCTGGAGATATTAAGATTTTAATTAACACAATTTAATGATTCTGTTTCTGAATAAACACTTGCTTGAGTTAAAAAGTGCGTTTGTTATAGGTATGATTTCAGGAGTAGCAGGAAAAGGGCTGTTGTAATTATCATGGTGCCTGACTTCACTTTTGTCTGACATCTTATTAATGTAGGAGAAAAATTCAATGCAATTACACTGTATAATCCACGGCTATAACGTTATAAAGAATGTAGTGATCTTTCTGCTACATGAAGCTAATCCATGCATTCGCTAACAAAGTTGTAATCATTTGTGTGGCCTACCCTCACAAAATACAGAATAGAACCAAAAACATTGACATTTTGGTTGACTGTATAACATATTTAACAATAACTTTTAAAATTAACAATGGTTTGTGCACCACCGGTGGTACATAGGCTCTTGCTGGTGATAGTATTTGCTTAAATTTGAGTCCATTTTGAATCTATTTTCTGTCGTTCTTTGGAAACATTCTTGGTTAAAACTACTTTGGCACAGGCTTAGTCCTGTTTTAGGCCCGTTTAGCCTTTATTTAGACCCTTTTATTGTCCTGTTTTAGATCTTGGTACTTGGAAAGAGAAATCATTTCTTAGATGTTGTTTGGTGTGAACAGAGAGCCACGGGGGTAGAACATAAAGAACACTTTGGGGGTGTTCTTAACTTGGCACACACTCTACAGTGGCCAAAGTCCTACATTTGGCCCGCATTGAACCACTTTTCAAGACTAGGAAAAGTGACAGTTATAGTGATGCATTTAAGCTATTTTTAAGTCATTTTTTATGGATTTGCCAAAAGATACTGCACAATCTACAAGGCAAGTGTGAAACTGACGTACTATCTTCTATCTGTAACCGTTTTTGTCATCGTCTAGGTTGAGATATTGGTATCAAGGTCATACATTTCACAGTGGAATACATTAGGCACTGTAGTCAACAATTTTAAGTTACAGAGTGTCAGTTAAGTCGGCAAATTAAATGAGCAGATACCGTGCATACAGATGTTAGCTTTGACAGGCGCCGCGTCACCCTAAGAACCAGGGGACACATGACAGCCATATGTGATGAAGCTCCACGAGAAAGAAAAAAAAAACTGATAGCACTCACACAACACATGTAGCACTTTGTTTTAAATGGGACGTCTGGATCCCTGTTACTCGTCTCCTGTCCATCATATCCACCGCCAGACAAAAGGCCGATTTAGTGCCCGCTGGTCATTTGAGTGAATTCCCCCAGAAGTTCCCCCAATCAGTATCTTGTTAGGCTCTGACACTGGGGGTGATGTGGCAGCTCCATTAGCCAGTAGAGTAAGCCCACTGACAGGCCAACGCTCCGCAGCTCCCCGGGGCAGACGGGGTGGGGGAGTGCAGGGGGAGCACCCATCACACGCACCGCATCTACCCCCGCGCCCACCAATGAGCACGTTTCATAGCCCACTGGCCTGCTAAAAGACATGGAGGGCTTCTGGGATCTACAGTGGAATTCTTGCATCTAAATATTTTTCGACATTATCCTAAATATGTAATGCATCAACCCAGCTGCAAGGTGAATCAAAATCGAATCGGATTAGCAATTTGTAAAGACAGCAATTTTTGAAGTACCAAAATTTCTTCCACAAACAACAAAATACCCTGTCTCATTCTGCATAAAACTGCTAACCCTGTAGTTTAGACCTCTACGCTCTAACATGCTCAGTTCATATTTGTCTTTTTGCCAATTTTTCAAGGCGCCTTTAAAATGTGAACTTTGAACAGAGTCCTATTATTAAAACATGAATCGCGAATCTAATTGCAATTCCCAAATTGTATCCCAGTATCAATCCAAACACACGGCCGTATTTTCTGCTTTTACCACATTTATTATAATTGTTGAAAGTAAGACTGAACCAATTATATTACAAGCGAACATGGCACCAGACCAACACATTTATCTCTGCTGTTTGCTGTGTAAGCTAAGATACTTTCTCAGTTTTTATTTGAAGCCATTAACCTAATGATGACAAGATCCCAATGGATACTTTCCTCGATGCCAACAGCAATGACCACACATTTTGACAACATCATCTAATGAAATGTAGTTTTCAAATAATGAACCATTTATTTATACAACTGTGTAATTATGTATTTGTACAATATTGATATACTGTGGCCTAATTTGGAAGTGGACTCTGTTTATAGCCCTCTGAGGACCTAAGCAAACATGACACTAAAGACCATCTAGACTATTCAGTGGAGGTATTGCTGGGTTTCAGATGACATCATAGCATTCTATAGGCTATAATATTTAATACAAGTCTGGGGACAGCTAAAATTATATTGTTAAAAGGCAGATTTTTGTTGCAATACAAGAAGTTAATAGATCTAGTCATTAATCGGGTCAAACATTCATGAATTTACGTTTTGGATATTTCATAGCAAAGAGCAGTGTAATAAATAGAGAAACCTGTCTCTTGCCCCTCGTCTGGCTGTATGACATCTTCACATTGCAGAATCGGAAAACCACCAATTCACTTAAACTCTATTATTAGCTAAAGCCCAGAATGCTCGTAACACAATCAATTTCGTGTTTTGATAGTAAAACCAAAATACGCAATGAATAATTTCCTCCTACACACAGAAAACATCTAATATCTATTGTTAAACCAACCTCAGTAGTTGCCGTATTGATTCAAAAACACACCATAATACGCTGCTTGGTCCTCATTGCTTTTATCTGCTCGTCTCCATGTGTTGTCGAGCGCTTGTGCGGGTGCATTTCTTGGCTTACGTCTGTGCGATTATTTCTGCTCGGGAGAAAGTCGGGGCTGAGGACCCGGTGGCAGCAGCTCCACTCCTCACCTCATTACTTCCCCAAAAGGCCCGGGCTTAGTGCGGGGTAATAGACACGGGCCCAGTCGCCCTCATTTGTCATGGGCTCCTGGGCTCCATGCAAAGCCCCCCTCCAGCACTTGTTGCCTGTGCTCTAATCCTGCAGTAGACACCAGCCACGCTCCTCTGCTTAGCCATCCCCACTCTCCTCCGTCATGGCTCATGATTTCACTTTCATTTGATGTTTTAATGGAATCCCTTAGACTGCAGTTGAATGGCAGGCTCATTGTTGGCAAATTATTCAATCAAACGCGAGTGGAAACGGAACGTGACTAGAGTTGTTTGTCTGGTAAATGCAAGCCACTGACGGTTTGCTTGTGTATCTCCAATCTGGGTGTTAAAGGACCCGTACCCAATTTTTTTCATGTATTTGAGCAAAAAATGTGTTACCCCCATCGATATATTGTATAAGCAGCTCTTGAGGTTAAAATAAGTCCACTGTGTACTTTCTGCATCTAATTATAAAGCATTTTATTATCCGAGAATCAGTGGTTAGCATGCTAGTTGTTGTCTACTGAAATTTGTGAAAAACACTTATAAACTCATTGTGGTGAATAATTGGGATCTTCTGAATGCATAAATTAAGTGAGAAATAACTTTGGACCATTGCAAACTGTTTAAAATGAACAAATTCTGTTTTTCAGGTTTTTTAAGAAGATCAGGTATAGCGCCTCTACTAACACAGGTTGAAGCAGGCAGCCAGGATTGGATAGTACAGCCCCCATGTTGTGATGTAGTGATATGAATCCAAGCAATTTTTCTAAAGCTATTTTTCCACTGTATTTATGGCAGCAGGCGACTTTAAAATTAGCCGTTTGAAGCGTTCTTAAATCAGAGAGATAGCAGTGGCGCAGGCTTTCATAGAGTGGCCGGCGTTTATTCATGTGTGCACCAGTATATTTCTAGTGGCACCATTTGTTGTACCATGTGTTGGAAATAAGTGCTCCCCAAAAGGCTGCTTGATAAAAAGTCCTGAGTATCATTATCTAAAGTTGCTGTGTGCGCCTGTTGAAAAGCTCTCTGAAATGTAAATCAAACTAATGCCCTTACACTTACTCTTCTCTGCACTAATGTTATCTTGCTTTTTGCTGATGCTGTCCACCGATCACAGGGTTGTTCTGCTATACTTGCTGCTGCCTCGTATTGATTCCCGTGCCGCCTCACTGGTGACTATCCGTCCTCTTCGTTGACAGGACCCAAAGATCATTGTGTCTGCATGACCGCAGGCCATCTCTCCCACTGCCCCGGCATGTACGCGAGCTCACCAACCATTAGCCCAACTTATTGACTGCACATGTACGCCACGCAGCAATTAGACGCTTCATTATGCAAATAAAATGGGCTAATTGCCCGGGGTTTGCTAATTGATTGTAAAATACGACTTATGCAAAGAATCCGAGTGCACTCATTCATAAAGTTATGAATGTATTTTAAGATGTGGATTTATTAGTATTTTTGTTAGATGTTTACATTGTTATTCAAATTGTGTTTTTCTTGCACTAAAGATGTTGGCTGCATAGTATTGTATTAATTCACACTCTTCTCTGTGGTGATCAGTTACTTCTGCAGCCACGGCTACCCTTCTTCCCTCCAATCACTCCCTGACACAACACCTTCCATACTACGTGGCTAAAGTGTCTTGTTCAATGATACAACAATATGCCCTGTTTGAAGCTGAGACCAAACTGTGGTCCTCCAGGTTTGTGGTTAAATGCTATAACCGTTGAGCCGTTATCTCCTGAGTGAGCCACTGCAGCTGGACAGTAAACTCTGTGTTCTTTATGGTATTATGTTGAATACAGATGGTTAGCTCAACACGGGACAGTAAAAGTGGCATGTTGGGCCATTTCCAGCGCATGTCAGTGTGCAGTGAGCTTGAGAAATGAGAAAGTTGGAGGTGATCGAGATGTCTAATTACAATGAGCCCGTGACAGTCAGAAACACTAACAGTTACAAACAGCGATCTGATGCTAGTCAACAGGGGATTCTCCATTAATTGGCAAAATGAGTCTCATCAATCACACAGAGGGGAATGGTGCAGAGGCAGTGTGCTGTCAGAGGACCCCGCTGTGACGCGTGTCTCTGGGACTGTCTCTCTCTCTCTCCCTGTGTTTCTCACCACATGTGGCTCTCAGCAGACATCTCTCCAACTCCTCCTGACAGCCTTTGTTTTTCCTTGTCGCATCTCAAATGTGGATTGGATGGCATTTTCTGCCAGTCAAGGCTGGGACAGAATTGTCAAAACACACTGTTGAATTTTGGCTTTTTGGGGGATATTCTTTGCTGATGACATGTTCTTAGAGGCTTGTTACGCTCCCCTTCCAGACCCACACCATTTTTTATCCCACTATCCCTGTCTTTGTGATCTATATTGAAACAACTTATGAGTCTTTGTCATTAAAAAAACATCTGCATGGGTACAACAAATAGCGGTCAGACACCTTATTGCAGTACTTGTGTGTCATGCTGAGAAATGTTCCATGTTGATTATCTGGCCGAGTGGTAACTAGAGCACATAATATTGTGCATCTGCTCACAGGTCGATAAATATACCCAGGCACCCCTTCATCAATTCAGACAATCAATGTTCCCAGTCATTAGCTGGGTTCAGGTAATCACCATCAACACTTTAACCTGCACCATAACCTTAACTGTTGCTCTGGTTTGCTAGTTAACCATTATGTACTTGTTTACATGGAGCCTAATAATGTAGGTATTATCATTGTAATAGTCCAATTAGAGCACAAATGCCTCTTAATTGCGAAACCATATTGGAAAAATGGTCAATGGGGTTAAGAGACTGACTGCAACCCTTTAGAACGTGATCAATACGGAAATATCATGGCTTAATCACCATAATGCATTACTTGATCGCCTCCTTATCCAAAGCGTATGGTGGTCAGTGGAGGCGCGCTAAAGCAGATACTCCGATAAGAACCATAGGCTGGACTTTAGGGCTGAACGAGATGGGAAAAAATATCTAACTGCGATTTGATTGTGATTGGATTTTAATAATGTGATTTTGTTCACAGTTCTCATTTTAAACATGTCCATAAGAAATAAAAAAAACAGAAATATGAACTGTTTGTACATATGTAACCTACAGGATTAGCAGTGCAGAATAAGACACAATATTTTGTTGTTTGTGGAGGAAAATATGGTACTTCAAAATCTGCAGCCTTTGCAAAATGCCAATTGTGTTCATTCAAATTTCAATTTTGATTCACTTACGATTAATCTTGCAACTTTACTTTTACCATTACTAGGCCTGTCACGAATAATTACTATATCGGCTTATTGATCAAGATATGAAAGTTAGAACAATATATTTTTAGCTCTGTTTTTATCGTGTGTACAAATTCTTTGCAGTAATTGGGAGATTTGTGTTATTTTAGGTGTAATATAGTAAGAATTGAGCTGTAGAGGGTTGAATAATTAATTTAATTCTATGGCAAATTATTGTTTCATTCTGCTATTTGTTGTAGCTCAGGCCTTTAAAGGATACTGTCCATTAAAAAAAAAATCTTTACTGGGATTATCCTGCTTTATTATTACTGTGTTAGTGGCATAAAGTAGTTTCAGTATTTTAGTATATTTCTCTGTAGCAATATATCACGCTTCAAAATTTGTTATTGTTAACCACTATTATTACCATTAACCACAAACTTAACCCATTTTATGTTAGGACATCTGTAACACCGCTATTTAATGTTTGTTTGTTCAAAATGAATAATCAGAACCCGCTCTGATGATGTTTGCACTGTACACTGCCCATGTATTCACAGCTGCCGCTAATTCCCCCTGATATATGCGCGTGCTCCCACATTAGCTTGTGTTGTATGTTGATATCCTCATTACCTCTATTCCATTGCATTAGAGCAGCAATCCGTCTAGCATGTCACGACAAGCGCAATGTTCACTGCAACCTTTATGGCTCTATAACAGACAGGGCTAATATATGGCCAGTCAAAACAACAGTCTTGCTCATGCGCGCTTTTTATTGACAATTAACCTTCAATTAGCAGCTTGGACAGATAGGGTGACCTCCAGAAGTGTTAGCGCCGGGGTTGACGCTCGCTGCCCCGTGAATATGGTTGCGTGGACGGGTTTAGTGTGAGGCAGTAGCTCTAATTGTAGCTCTAGCTAGCTATTAGAAGCAATTCACTGAACCAAAATTGCTACTCAAATAAAAATAGATAGGCGTCATTAATGTGCACGTCCTCTTGCGGGGTGCTTTTGAGAACTTCCTCCGTCACTTTGTGTTCTGTTAGCATGTCCCAGCCTTGTCACTCACAGCTTCCGCAGCGGGGATAGGAGAGACACATCTGCTACCTGAACCAGAAGCTGACCTTGAGTTGACTTCCTGTGATGCAGACTTATGGTTGATCCCTGGGCTTTTTACCTTGATGCTCTAAGCTTTCTATCTGCTCGGAAGAACACAGAAACCTAAAAGCACCTATCTGTCTGTCTGCTCTAATGGTTCATTTATAACTTTCTGTGGAGGTGATTGAAAATTCTCACTTTGTGCATTTTAATGGGGTTTTGTATTACACACCCATGCTTACAATGCAAATAGTGTTGTTGCATTTTAAAAATAGACAGGTATTGTTAGGCAGATTTAGAAAGAAAAATACATTCACTATTGCAAGGTAGACAGATAAATATCAGGGTTGGCAGAATTTTTGGTTATGGATTCAAGCCACCCGCATACATTAAATTATAATGACTGAAGAGACATTATGCTAAACTATTAGGCACCTATTAAACTATCTTTGGCTCGACTCTAAGCATGCATCATTATTTCAAATGTGAACATTTTAAAATATCTTCATATGGTGTTAGGGACACAAAAATATATTGTTGGATTATAAATTGGATTATTACAAAAGTTGAATTTCAGTCTGCCTTCCCTCGTTCCATGTAATGTCCTCAAGTCATGCAGTCTGTATCTAATAGTGAACTTGTATTTTCACAGTGGAACTACTTTCTTCTCTTTGTATGGACATGTCTTGGAGATATGTTCACAGTTGTGGAGGCTGTTACAGAGTGTCCATGCTACGTGTCCAGTTGTACGTCGCAGTGCTGCTGCAGGTGTGAGGTACACTTCCAGAGGGCTAGACTAGTGTGCGGCTGGAGATGGGCTGAACACATGTTTGTGCACGGCTGCTGCGCTTGCACACTGCTTGTATCTACATGTTTTATACATTAGCACAATCCCATGCACTGCGGAGCACATCATGGCAGCCATCACTGTGATTGAAAACCGTCAGATTTTTGTTGGCCTCTCGTCACATTGTTTCCAGAGATGAGCCGAGACGTGATGTAGCAAAAGAAAGAATAACCGGAGCGATTTGAATGAGTGACTGCAATCTTTGTGGGCATTGTGGGCTGAGGGAGCTCTGGGGGCCTGTTTGTGATGGATAGTACAGCGGGGGTGAGCGCGCCTCGGGCTGCTCTCTTCCATTGGTCGTATCTGAAAAGCCTCTGTGAGCAAGGTCACGATGCTCCTTGTGAAACAGCCTTCAATATTCATGAGCTCTATTGGCCTACTCCTACAGTTTACATAGATGAGGCTTTTGTTAAGCACTTTTAAACAGACTTTCAGTGCAAGGCTCTGAAAATGGTGTTTTACAAGTTGATCCTAATGGCAGAGATTAAAGCCTTTTCCGCAAGATCACACTGATTAAACAGTGATTTTTGAATATTATAGTTGACCAAAAATACTAAGAAATAATAATTGATAGGCTTTTAGTTGGTGAGCAGAATTATCTTTGTGACTTTATTATTCAGTATACTTCTGTATATTTAAAAAATCCAACCTGCAGCACTGTGAGCCCAAGATAATAAAGTTAAACCTGAACCTGACCCTCCAGCTAAGTTAGTCCTGACCAAGCCTAACTCAAGATGACAAATTTCCCTACGGGGACAATAAAATCTAACCTAACCTATAGCCTATTTCAAATTACATATAAACTTCCCAGGTGTTGACCAATGAAAACATTTTTATACATTGAGATATATTCAGTAAATAAGCAAAATGGCCTTCTATGTACCTTGTCCAGTAGCAGAGCAGCCATTGCAGTGTGAGACCACGTGATCGCTCTGAGGTATGGCACTGGTGTGAGCGCCCTGAACGCGTCATTTCTATTGGAATGATTAAAATGATTGAGGACAGTGGCGAGCTCATTCATCTCTGAGCAAGGTGATGAGGGACACAGGGCTACGTGTTGGTGCGGCGAGAGAAAACCGCCCCAGCACATCTATGTACAAAAACCCCTAAGTGTGTGCGTGGTTTGGTGTCGCCGATGTAGAACAAGTTGTGAAATGGGACTGGCACGGAGACACCCAGAGAGCTGCGGAGCAATGCCCGCAGGAGTGCCTTGTCTTTTGACCGTACATGTGAACCGACAGCCAAATATTTATCATCACCCCACCGTCGCCTGCATCCTGTGATTTCATTTGACCTTCATTCACAATGCGGTAAACAATCTCCCATCCAACCCTACTGCCCTTTTCGGCGCCTTTGTTTGGATTCCCCTATGATTGCCCAGTAGGAATTGATGTCATGTACTAGATCCTATTTGAGATTTGTGCGTGATTAAGCCAGACTCGTCCGCTCTCCCTTAATTACCTTGAGCCGCGAGATTGATGGAACGTGGGCGGTGTTGTCTCGCACCTTTGACCGTGGAATATTTTCCATTCTCATTGTCAAGTAGGTAAAATACCACTAGGTAGTTATTTGCGACGCTATTAGCATTTATGTTCCGCTTGCACTTGACACAAAGGTGAAAACCACACCCCGCACTTAAGCTCACTCACGCAGAGCCTTCATCAGTGAGTATGTTGGCTACACATAACTACTTTCTAGCACGTTAAGTGTATGTATGACGGTACTTAGCATCAGGGATTCGCCGAAAGTGTTAATTTGAAGGTCTGCGGGTTCACGTTACTCTCTCTTACTTTTTTTCTCACATTTCTCTTGATAGCTCTCTTTCTACCTCTCCCATTGCAAGCTCTAATCTCCCCAACGCCATCCATGCTAGCCGTTCATCCCCTGCCTTCGGGATTGGTTTCACACGGTGATCCCTTCGCAGACCAGACAGACGGCTTGACAATTAACCTCCGCGTCTGACCCGAAATATCTCAAACCTTCTCCCTTCAGCGTCGTTATTGGCCCCTAATAGATTTCTAACAGGTAGTGGAAAAAAGTGGATTGAATTTCACCTGTCCAACCCTTAGGCTCAGCAGAGACACTGTCCAGTTTGTTGTTCCTTTTGTCATGCGCTAAATACTACTATTGTAAGATGTGGTATCTGAAAAGGAACGTGCAGTGGTCAGGCTCTAGTCCTAAATAGTTCTTACAATATAGTCTCATTCTTTTGCTGCCATATACAGAGAATTGTATTGACTTGAAACTGAATGTTGAGTTCATATACGCACAACCTATACATAATATAAGCACAAGAATAAGAGATAAGTCTACTGTCGTCTTCATCAAACAGTAAAGTGTCAGTGTGTTAATGTTGCAATGAAATACCTTACATTTAATTGAAAGGACACATACCAAACATACAGAGTGTAACGTAATGTAATGCTTTATTCACACTTTTTTCATGAGTCCTGTTTACAAGGACGTCGCTCAGATTATTCACACTTTTTTCATGAGTCCTGTCCAATCACTCTCCGGTTAAATTATGTTCACAATGTTGCCTAATGTCTTTCTTTTTTTTTTTTCATTGTTCATTACCACTAATGTCAGCAGAGGGCGCCCCAATGGCCAAATGCCGCACTGGAAACAGAGATGCAGTTTTATAAAGTGTTCTTTCCAAATCTATACATTATTTTGAGTATATGAATGCCAAGGCGACTGAAAATATGCGTAAAAGCCAATTATGTATTCACAAGAATACATAGGTGCGTGTTGCGACATTCGAAGGCCCGTGCAAGGCCCGTCTCTGTCCAAGCCTAACTACATAGCAGCACATCAATGATACCATCAGGCTTTTGGCGTCCAGCGCTGGATCAGGCCTGTTATGGCTTTTCTATTTCCATTGGTCCATTTGGGCTGTCGCGCTAATAGCCACAAAGCACTCTACTGGAGCCAGCTCGACTGACGCTCCGCTCCTCTTGAAGAATTAGTTAGTTCCCTGTTATTTAATTAGCCATTACGCCACAATTTACAACCGACACATGATCTGTTTCCTACCTTTTTCTGATCCAAGTCGGAGATCTAACCAATGATTAGTGAGGGCTTTTCTAGATCAGCTAATGCACAGGAGTAGTAGTTCTTGCAGCGATATTGACTTGGTTCAGTGCATCTTGTGTGCATATGGTCACCGCGCAGGCAAATCACTGAACTACAATACGGGAATGATTCAGAAGACAGCCAGTAGGACTTATACGCTAATAGATCTCCGGGGAGATAACCTAATCCCCTGAACAATATCTCCTTATCATATTACAAGTGAACTATGTACAGAATGGGCCTCTCTATCCACAAATGAATACTAAGCCCTATACTTACCTTTAAGCTTATTAGATTCCTTCTGAAACAGTGCAGTATCAAATGTTCCCCCACGACGCCAGCCTTATTATGAATATTCATCTTTATTTCAAGACAAGCTTTGATTTGAATTTTTTATACTTTTACATTTAGCACCAGCAGTTACACCAGTTATAGCTGCAATTCATTTATGGTTTAAAATACCATGGTTTAAAATAACTACAATTTAGTTAGCCTTAAAGCAAAATTTTAACCATGTTATAGTTCCCCTTCCCCTTCTCAATTACCCTCCCGAAGTAGTTTTTGCAGTGATTCGTTCGATGTTTGAGCAATCTTTAATCACATATTTTCAAAACGTCATATTGCCGCTCAGCCTCCATTTTCACCACCACCGGCATACGCCCACTGCTCTGTACTTACTTCGTTCTCCAATTTTATTTTATTAATCAATTATATGCATAGCAGCGTCGCGTAGTCATTTTGGTACAAATGAAAAAAAACCTGCTGCTTGCTAGCATGATGTGCAGCTATTCATAGGAGGGACTGACAGCGACACGGCTCTTTGTTGTGATGATGTTTCAGTGGGCACCACAGTTTTATAAAGTGGACGTCAGCAGACTTGTTTCTTTTCATTTTAGATGAATATTGTGATTTAAAATGTCCAAATTATAACATAATTATCATCACGCGAAAGCTTACAACTAGCATGCTAACCGCGCACTTCATAATTCTTGAACAATAGACATATTTAGTTTTACCTCAAGAGCTGCTTTACAATATATTTGTAATGGGGAAAGACCAATTTTGCTTAGATACATGAAAAAATAAATCTGGGACAGGCCTTTTAAACACTGCATTGTTAAAATATCGTCTGAATATCGAGATAATACAAAATAAAAATATTGAGGTATACATTTCTGTTAATATCGCCACCTCCGAATGAAGGTGTAGTTTATTGTGAAGTGTTCCCCATTCATGAAGTCAACCGGGGGAGATTTGCACTTGGCAGAGTTACCATGTCAAAGCAGGGGAACAGTAAATACGGCATGTAATCTTTTTCCCGAGTGCCTTTGTCGCCCTTGCAGATCACAGGAAGGAGCTTGTCAGTGCCGCAAGAAAGTCAGTCTTCCTCTCAAGGTGCGCATCGGAGATTAGTTTTAAATACTCATCTCGATCTTTCTGCCGCTTTCAACAGGATGATACAATTTGCGAAAGCCCTCTCTTTTGATTTCTCACTCCCTCCGCCGTCTCGCTCGCCCCCTCGCTTGCCCCCTCGCCGTTCTCTCTCTCACCGTCACCCTGCCGCCGTACCTCACACTGACTAAGCATTTAAAAAAGGGGGGGGGGCACTAAGTCTTTTCAGGATTCTAGAGCGGCAGAGTTTGTGAATGTGCTCGGCGAAGTGCCTCTCACCATTCACTCCAGAGACAGGCGCTATTTTTATTTTGCCGTGTATTTCTTCTTCAGATGTGAGCGTCAATTCGAGCTCAATACCGGTGCTGTTGTGTAAAAAGGCGGCGCCAGTATTGCCAAAAATAACACGCTGCCAAACAATTTTCTTCCAAGTTTCTTATGAAGCAATTTTGTAATTAAAGGGCCCATATTACTCTATTTTCTGACCTATGTTGTAATGTTGTTTCCTCATCACAAACAGACCTGCTGTTGTGTTTTGTTTCATTCACACGTTTAACACACAAACCCTGCATATTTAGGCTGTGTTCTTCTCTCAACCGGAAAACACTCCACCTTTGATGTCATGAACACTCTGTTCCACCTTGTGATGTCATGTGGTAATACGGGAAGTGCTCCACTGTGTTTTTAAACTCCATACACCTTCACTAGAATCACTGGGACAATTTCAGCCCTGGAATTGCCAATTTCTACCAAACAAAAGGTAAAAGGTAGCTGTTAACTTGAAAACTACCACTACATGACATCACAAGGTGAAACAGAGCATTTTGAGCTTTGGAGAAGTAGACAGACTAATAATGCAGGGTTACTCAAACATGTGTGAATGAAACAAAACACAAGTCCACGTTTGTGTTTGAGGAGGTGACAACATTATAACCTGGTTTAAAGCTCGCAATCCATTTTGTTTAATATGGGACCTTTAATGTATGATTTCAAGGCTACATTATTATGCCCAAATCTAAATTACTATTACTACTTATTGTTAAAGCCCTAAATAAGCAAAGAGCAGAAGGCATACAGTGTTTAACTAACCCCGATTATAAGAAATTGACCTTCGTAACTATCTGCTGTTGAATATTTTTGCAAACTTTTTAATTGATCAAACTTAAATTACAGTTATTTTACTGGGTTGTTTCTCAATACTTGCCCACATATTCAAACCGCTAACCAGTAGGGAATGTAAAATATTGCAGTCAATTAGTGGCTTAATGGACCATCAGAGGTGAATGAGGTCCTTCCCAAGCCTTGACTTTAACATATCATTATGACAGATGGGGAAAAATAAAGAATTTCTGCTAGCATGGAGTTGATGAATAGTAAATGAATAGTAAAAGGGTGGTGCTGAGTCAGTCTGCAGTCCACTAGAGGGTGTGTGGAGTAAGCTGAGGGGAATAAGAGCCACGATAAGAGGTCCTATATTACATAAAATTGACTTTTGTGAGTTTTAAGACATGTTATGATGCTGTTACCTTCTCAAAAACATACCCAGAGTTGTGTTTTGTTTCTTTCCCACGTTTGAGAAATCCTGGTTATTAATCTGTCTACACCTCCAAAGCTCAAAATGCTCTGTTCCATCTTGTGATGTCATGTAGTGGTAGTTTTCAAGTTAATGGCTACTTTTTACCTTTAGTTCAATAGATATTGGCAATTCCTGAGCTGAAATCATCCCAGTGATTCTAGTGAAGGTGTATGGAGTTTACAGGAGTTTAAAACACAGTGGAGCACTTCCTGTATTACCACATGACATCACAAGGTGGAACAGGGTGTTTCCTGTTTGAGCAAAGAACACAGCCTAAATATGCAGGGTTTGTGCGTTAAACATGTGAATGAAACAAAACATATCTCCAGGTCTGTTTGTGCCGAGGAAACAACATTATAACATTGAACAGAAAATAGCGTAAAATGGGCCCTTTAGAAATCTTGTGCAGATATATATCAGTTCAGTTAGTTATAATTTTGAAGTTATATTGTATAGGTCTTAGAGTCGCTCCTGCCAGTGTATATTAGCCTTGTGTCCTTGGGCTATATACTTCACTTACCTAACTAACCTTGGAGTGTACTGCTGTTATTGTATGGTTTGTGAGTTTGTCAGTGAATATGAGGATTTGACCTGTAAGTTGCTGTGATGGTGAGATAGAAAGAAGCTTAAAGCCATACTTTGGTTGCCTGGGATCCAGAACACGCACTTCTTCAACACTTTATGAAGATGTGAGTCTGGGAGCATGATTGACAGGTGGATTTGCCAATTGGGGTCTCGCATGGTCCGTCCATATTGGAAATAATAATGGAAAAACATATCACGGGGGGCTGAAAAACACCACGGATATCTGCAGAATCAATGAGCGAAGCACTAAACTCTGTTAATCTGAGGTGAGATGAATTAGATTTTATTTGTAAATCATTGGTGACCAATGAGCTCCTTCGTTTCACATGTGTCACTGAAAAAAAACAGATCTGATTGCACGATCACGTTTGACCAGGCTTGAGAGGCAATGGATTACGTGGGGACCAGACTGTTATCAATCTGTATAAAAAAATACAGAGATGTCATTCTGGATTTGCCAGGCAAATACTTCGGAACATTTCAAGAAATGTCAAAGGAGACAAGCAGGTGATGGACTCACCTCAAGTTCAAAGAGGTTTTCTTTTTTCTAAACCAAGAAACTTCCTTGAATGAGAAAATATTCAGTATAAAGGTCATTACCATAGCATTGCTTTCTGAGCGTTTTTCTTCTGCAAATGCATTAAATCATTCACAATTCTGAACCAATACCAAACCGGTTACCTGGGCTCCTTGGTGAATTGCGTTTTCAGAACATTTTGCCAGTTTCCTTAAATTAACATTCTCACACAGCTGCACTGGTGTCAGCCATGTTTATTCACAGAGCGCCTCACCTGCAACTGTTCTCATTTTGGACACAAATTGTAAATATCCTTGGAAATGCAGCCTTGGATTTATGCCAGCGTCGCCCTGTGCTGTGTAACTCTCTGTTTCATGTTGTCAGATAATGGCAGGATTTGGTATTGACTGTCGGCGGAGCTCTTATTTCAGCTCGTGTTTCATTACGTGGCGTTGGCGTGCGTTCGATAGGTGGCTACACAACTTTGATTCATTATTGTCCCCCCACTGCTTGTTATTAGCGCCGCATCAAAGCTAGAGTTGGTAAACACATTTGCATTTTAATGACTGATATAGATTGTTCTCCTGCTCGATATCGCCATCAAACCGCAACTCAGCCATTCCTATGTGGCCCCTAATAAAAAAGTAGCATCTAGTTCATACATTTAGCACCCTCACTTGAACACTTATCTCTCGGAGGCTTGCTATGACAGAAAACAGTCCTTGTTCTAATGAAGAAAATATCTAGGTTAATGTGCAGGAATGGTGCTGTTAACGTCAACGGGAGGAGATTGAGTGGCCACAAATGAAATCTCTTTGCTCAAACGTATGCCCCCCCCCAACAGCACGCGGCCAATCGGCAGTCAGTATTTCAAAGGGCAGAGTGCTTTACTGTCCCCGGCACGTCTTCTCTCCCAAGACACCTGCAGAGGCTGATTCTACCCATTAAGGAGAGTTTACCTCCGTGGGCCTGTAATTTGATGCAAATTAGACCAACAGACTGTCAGATGAGTACAGTGATAGTGCCGCCGGCTGCAAGATTCATACCTGTGTTTATTGCCGGGAGTTAATACCAAATGTACTTTCTAATACTGGGCCTTATTCTACAGTCTCAGTTGTGAACTACTCTAACCTGCTGCTAGCTAAAAGTCTCATCGCAACATTTTTGACAAAGACATACTTTTGACAGTGTAATCCTCCATTTGTCCTGTAGTCGTCTAAAGACAACTACTTAAACTTATGATCTTTATTTTGCTTGATAAGAGCCATGGTTTACTTAAAAGTCTTGTACAGATATATAGCAGTTCAGTTAGTTATAATTTAATTTATAATATAGAGGTTTTAAGTTACTTTTACAGTTATATTATTTGGCCAAAGGGAAGTATATCAATATTTTAACTACCGTATTTTCCGGACTATAAGTCACACTTTTTTCATAGTTTGACCGGGGGTGCGACTTATACTCAGATGCGATTTATATGTGAAATATATGTTTTTTTCTTCTTTATTATGCATTTTTTGGCTGGTGCGACTTATACTCTGGTGCGACTTAAACTCCGGAAAATGCGGTACTTACTTTCTCTGTGGGACAATTTGATTTGTGCGATTGCGTTTTTCTATATCTGCAAAAACGAGGAAAAACAAATGCTGCTAGAACGCTATTCAAAACTTCGCGTAGAGGAGGCCCATTGATCCTAACTGTGTCACTTAGTTGGCAGAAAACGCATTAGTCAACACCATGGCTTCTGTCAGCTCTCTGCAGGAGCCCAAAGCATACACCCAGACAACAAGTCTATAAAAGCTTCACCTGTAAGGCACCACGGCAGCCGGGACGCAATAAGTCTAATATCTATTTGCTTTTGCTGACAGCACACTTCCCTGCACCTTTTCTATCCCTTTTAGTTGTGACAATGCACATCTTGTATTTTCTACCGCAAGCAATTTATGTGTCAAAGTAGCGTTGCGCAAATGTTTTCTCCATTTCTGTTACGGCGCTATTCTTAGTAGCTACCTTGAAAGAGCATTTTTGTTGTATCACCTATATCGACGGCCAATCAAACCTATAACAAGCTAGGTTCTGTGCGGAGACAAGAGGGTATAATTGGCTAGAAAAAGAAAGGGGAAGATTTTTTTTTTCTTTTTGTCGTAATATCTCTGACAGGCGCGTCGTCACTTTACAGCTCGTTCGGACAGAGGATGAGAGAGGAGGGCAAACGAGGAGGCTCTAATTTATTTGTTTGTCGGTGTTTTTCCTGCGCAGCGCTGCAAAAAGGAAGGAGGCGGTAACAGGGGCCCGGCTCCACAGGGGAGAGTTCTGTTTAGTGGTGGCATTGATTTTATAAAAGGTTGCACGATGGGGAGGCAAGGTAGGCCCGTCAGCCCTCGCTCTCGCCACAGCACATCAAATAGTCAAGCTAATTGTGCCCTCTCCGAATCCCTGAAAGGACACTGTATGCTAACATATGACATAGCCTCCGTGACGCTAATTTTCTAGCTTGAAAAGGACAGTTTTAACTCCAGCTAAAGCTTGTTAGCAGGCAGTAAACATTCAGTTGGAAGTTATTTAGGGGGGAGTTACAATCAGGTGGGCAGTGGAGGCACGATCAATACTGCTTTTTCTCTGCCAGATAACGTTTTGCACCATAGACATTAAAACTTCTAAATGTTTCACAGTATCTCAGTGGTAGTAATGGGCATGCATAAATTAACTTAATTGTAAGATAAACTTTAACAGCACTTAGTAAATAGGTTGTAAAAGTTATTCTTTAAGATAAGGAGTTCATTTAGAAAAACGAACCAGAAAGTAAATGTAAAACAACATGTCGACTTTTGAATTTTATAGGTAAAGCTGGAATGAGGTCACTTTGAGAATCATAGCCAGTTATATTGCTATAAATAAAAAAAAAATTCACAGTGACGTATGGTCTCGGTTAAATTAAATTATAACTGAAATTCTTAAGTCATCTTCATCTTTAAATTACAACCCAAAAACATTACAAAGGACAACCAAGATTATCAATGCATGAAATTCTATCATGTATTTTTGCTCAACTTCTCTGGAAGGAGTAATTGAAGTATTAGTTATAGTACTTATTATTGTAGTAGTAGCGATTGCAGTAACAAGGGTTGCAGCGATAGTAGTAGTGGTAATAGTTTTAAGTAACTTCTTTGCACTATAAGCCCTAGAGTAAAAAAAAAGTTAGTTTAAAAGTGTTTTGCTATCACAGTAAAGTAAAGCTAACAACAACTACGATGCTAACCGTGCACATCCTGATACTCAGACCATGTAATGCTTTATAATAAGATGCTGACACTACACAGGAGACTTATTTTGAGTAGCTTATAAACTATATCTGTGCTGGAGCAAGACAAACTTTGCTCAAATACATGGAAAAAAATCATGTCCAGGCCCTATAAAATTATCTATCATTGCAGGATTGAAATCTGTAGCTGGTATCAAGCCTTTTCCTTAGTATCTGATTACCTGCTGCCAGAACCACATGCTTTGACAAACTTTACAAAGACGAGTGAATCTGGAGCCATATCATGTCTCCCCAATTTCAGAGGACGTGATTGACAGGCGGATTAACCAATCAGAGAGACTCACGGTCCGTTCATGTCAAAAACAAATATGGTTGTTTAAGAAAAGGAAAAAAGAAAGTACTGAGAAACAGTGCAGATTTTTGCAGAATAAACAATCGAAAACAACAAATTTATCTCAGGTAAAATAAGTTCTATATTGTTCTGAATGTTATGAGAATTTTTGAGAGGAGACGACTTCTGCATTTGAGAAACACGTGATACAAATTGTGGTTGGGCCGTGTCAAGTTAAGACAGAGGATTTTCACCCTCTGTTGTCCAGTTTCAGACCCTTCCGGAGTCGATCTGAATGTAGAAGGCTCAGGCAAAGTATTTGAATCAAGTTTGAATTTTTCGTGTGTGACAACACTAATAGGCACTTTCATTCATTTTTACTCATAGCTGCTAGTATTCAACTTCAACACTTTATTAGATCCCTGAAGGGTAATTGTTTCGCAGCCAGTGATTCATACAAGCTCACAGTTCATGACAATGGACAAGCAAACAACACGGTAAAAAAGATCATTTAAGTTAAATAAAAGGGTAAATAAGTGCGATGGGACAATATGGTGCAGCACGATGTTATTCCCTTTAAGGTTTATTTAAAAGACCCATAACGATAGGGACAAAAGAGTTTTTTAGTCTATTTATCCTACACACGGGCACAAAGTATCTGAGGGGAGGGGCTTAAACACCTCATGCAGGGGATGTGTTGGGTCTGCCAGGATTTCTTTTGCTTTTTTGACCGACCTGGATTTAAAAGTGTCAATAAGGTCGTTCAGCTGTGTGCCAACTGTTTTGCCAAACTCTTTACGTTTACTTTACTTGACTATATTTTGATGTTTTAAGCTAAGCAGATTGAACCAGCAAAGAAAAGAAAAGGTGAGGACTGATTAAACGCAAAACAACAATAAAATGCTTTCATTAAAACACGATCAACATTAAAACCTTGCAAAGGAAGTGCATTCTCTGGCGGGCCTTACTGCAGACAGCATCCACCTGGGGCTGAAACCTGAGCTTACTGTCCGTCATTACACCCAGATATTTATAAAGCCTTCCTGTATTGTTGATAATTTATACATTTTACATCCAACAAGTCGTTTTTGAAATCCACATATGGTATTTTTTGTGCCCTAGACCGTGCCTGTTCACAGCCCGTACCGCAGCCCATTAACATGTATGCATCTGTGCTACGTGATGGCAGACAAACATGTGACAAAGACGTAGAAAACAGCTGCTCCGTAACCTACCCCTCCACAAACACTCACAGTGAAGGTGCCAGTTTGCTGTCACTCATTAGGCACTAATCATTTGCAAATCCACTTGCCTTGCAGCGAATACATCTTACTGTATTTTCCCTGTCAATTATTTCCCCCTCCTCGCTGTAGCCTGACACGGAGTGCATTTTTGACTTGCACAAAAGCTCCCCTACTGTGCCAACTGACAAAAAGATCTCTCGCTCGGATCACTTTATCTTACTCTTGATTGCCAGATAATTATCGGTTAATTATTTAGAACCTTAAATTAATTTGCTAAAAATAGTTGCTGGTTCCGCGTTGCCCATGGAAACGGCTCCATTATTCCTCGCTCTCCGGCGCTCCCCATTTCTGACAGCTACTTATGCCACTCATGCCTGACGGTAATCGAATAAAAAAATGAATATTGTCCTTTTGTATTTAAAACAAGCTAGTCGCGCCAAGTCATTTTGCCCTAACCGTTTAAATGCATTTTAATTCAGAGTCATCATAACACCGGTGCTTTCAAAATTAAATATTTAATAACAGCTGTTGCTCGGTAAAGATGAGTTTAACCTCTAACAAAAAGATTTGCACTTAAATTGTATCTAGTGGTATTACATAGTACTGTCCTTGGGCAAAGCTCTTCTCTCACTTTGCCAATTCAAATGTATTAGTGGGATTATGTGAATATCTTTACATCCTTTTAAAGTGCATATAGCAGGTTTTCATGTTTTTTTATAATCATTACTTAGTTTTGTGGGATAGTACCTGTGATAAATATGTATCATAGTTTTACATCAGTTAGGTGTCAGTTTGTGGAAAAAAAGTTGAGAAGAAAAGTACAAAAACACAGAAAGTAGCGTTTAGTTCTGAACAGAATACCCCTACCTATGTCATCGACAAAACGAAGACAACTTACGTTTGTTATATCTTCTGCCCATGTCAGACCAGGAAGTGAAATTATAAAAATTGTCAAACTATTGAAAACAAGGCAAGATTTTTTTAGTAATCTTAATATAATGATGTTTTAGTGAAAGGGATAGTTTAACTTGTCATACACACTTTAAGCCACAACAAAGCCCTTATCTACAACAGCTTTGACCTTGTATTCATTTCTTTACAAATGGCTTCAAATGTAATTATTATCATTTGAGACTGCCAAAAAAGAAGCACTACTAAAACACATTAATACCACTTTCGCAAATGTAATTCCAACATTCAAAAGGGTATTCATCTCTTTGTGTACTGCTAACTTTGTTTAGCTACCTTCATTTAGCGCTATCCATTATCTCGCGGCTAAAGCTTCACCTATGCTCCTCAGCGGATAGCATCTTCTTTTAACTTCTCCCTCCACTCTTCGGACACTTCATTAAGCCGCTGGAGTTCTGAACAAAGAAATGTGCTGTAAGTGGTCTTTTAATGGGATTCATTGGCTTAAGGAATCGAAAATTCAACCCCCCCTTCCTCCTCTCCCCTCTTGACTCTTCCCCTCTCTCCCAGCGTACAGACCGCCACCGTTTCTGCTCCTCACCCTCACACAATGCGCACAGTGGAGCCAGGGCCAAATGGGCTGACCCTGTGAATGGGTTTGTGCTGTGGTAATGATAAGGCTATTGAATGCAGCTGTAGTCTGTCACGCTGCCGGGCCACTGGTCTTATGCTCAAGGAATCTGATCAATACTGTACCTCCTCCCCCTGCCCCTGCTCTCCATCTCCTCCCCTATTCCTTTATCTATTAGCCTCCCCTTGTTTACTCTTGGCCGTGTTCTAAAAGGCAAATCCTGAACTTTACGGTTGACTTCTGGGACGTCGACATGTTGCATGGCAATTTGTGGAAATAGGTGCGTTCACGTTTTTTAAAGAAAAATCGATACACAAATGTTGAACCTTATCCTTGTTTGTTAGGGATTGGGCACACAAACAAGCCAGATTAGTTTTATGGCTTAAAGTTGGGCGGCAGTAGCTCCGTTGGTATTGGAGTGTTTGTCCAGTGATCTGAAGGTCGGCGGTTCAAATCCCGCTCTTGACAAAAACATTATTGGTTGAGCGGTCAGATTGGGTTGACACAGATGAATGCTGTCGATGCGTCCTTGGGCAAGACAATCCCCCTCGTCCCCAGTGTCACCGTGCACTGGTGTATGAACGTGCGTGTGAATGGGTGAGTGTTTCCTTGATGTAAAGTGCTTTGAGTGCTTTGAAGGTGGAAAAAAGCTATATAAAAATGTGACCATTTACCGTTTACCGAAGTCTTCTCAACTAACAACAACCACGTGTTTGGCGTTTGATTGATGGCACCACTTTCGGAAAGCAATTTGATGAATCATTTTAGCTTTATTTATACTGATAGAGAAGACGCAATCTGCAATCTAACAAATTCCACCAAGAAATCTGACCTGTCCAGCTCGATTTCAAACTTATGGTATTTTCAAATACTGTGATGCCACGTGAGCTCAACATATAGCTTATCTCTGCATCGAGTTCTAACGCACTGAATCAAGGAATATACGATGTAAAAAACAGAATTGTTAATGAAAACTTGTGTATCTTTAATAGCAATGAAAGATTTTGTTGAGAATTGACTTTTACAGAAATGGCCCGTCTTTGTAATGGTAAAATAATAGTACGCTGATGGTTTCAATTTGGCCATCCTACAGTAGTATGTAACTTGTACATAACTTGAAAATCTTCAACTTTGAAACTATTTGTCATATTAAATTATCAATGCTGTATTTCTTCATTTCTCTTGCATGCTTAATGGCAGCTATTTTGCCTATACATTCTCCTCACTGCTTCTTTTCAGTTAATTCATTCAAAGGCAGGCGCCATTAGCTTACAATGTCAAATGTCTGACATCCATTATTAACCTATACTATAAGATCAGCAGGTGCACTCTGGCCACTTGTGCGTGATATATTGCGAGTCAGACTGCTCCACAAAGAACGCCTGATTGTCATTCTCATTGGTAGACTTATTTCCCCGCTTGGTCCCTATTATGAGGCTCGACGGGCTGGTGGAGTCCTGCATTAAGATGCCAGATTCCATTGACATTTCAAAGAGTGTGTGGCACATCACAGGCAACCCCACGGGACGTCCATTTGCAAGCGCCATGATTACTGCTCCCCTCCAACCGCGTGCATTAACTGGCACATTTCCAGCTCTTACAGGCTGAGAGCACAACGGAGATTTAAGATATACTGTTTTGGAAATACGTGTTTTTAACCTGCACATGTAAAGATGTCGTGCATGTGGGCAGCGGCTGTCACTTCTGGAGACTTTGGCAGAGCTTCCTTTGTGCACATAGAAAATGTTTTGAGTTCAGGTCATAGGAGCAAATCCGAACTGCTCTAAAGGACGACAGTAGCTCAGTTCTTTGTCCACTGATCTGAAGGTTGGCGGTTTGAATCCCGCTCTCGACATAAAACATCATTGGTTGAGCGGTCAGATCCACTGACCTACAGGTTGGCGACGCGATTCCAGCTCCCACAGATGAATGCTGTCGTTGTGCTCTTGGGCAAGGAACCCACCTTGCCTTCAGTGTCTGCGTACACTGGTGTATGAGTGCGTGTGTGAATGGGTGAGTCTTTCCTTGATGTCAGGTGCCTTGAAGGTGCACTATATAAAAATGTGACCATTGACCAAATATACAGTGGTAGAAAATGACTGAAAATGTTTAGGTCATAGTATTCAAAGTAGTCGTAGCAATAGCAGATGTAGTAGTAGTTGCAGTAGGTAGTGCTAATCACAGTACAATCAGTAGGCGTTTTAGCACTTGCAGTAGTAGCAGTTGCTGTGCCAAGTTGCATTTTATTATTTTTGACCAAAATGTCACTAAATATTTCTTCTTTGTCAGATTTTTAAGGTGCACTGTGTAAATTTTGCGATGAAGGGCATGCTACCAGCTTGTCTCCATGGCGATGTTATTACTTTATTAACTATCTATGGGGATAAGCAAGTGACCCAGCTTACTGTGAGAATTCATGTTTTTCAGCTTATTTTTAGCAATAAAAAAACACTCCACCAGAAAATAATAATTAAAACAAATAATAACTCCTCTTCTCGCGTAGCTCAATTGGTGTTTGTCCACTGATCCGAAGGTTGGCTGTTTGAATCCCTGTGATTCCAGCTCCCACAGATGAATGCTGTCATTGTGTCCTTGGGCAAGACACTTAACCCACCTCGTTCCCAGTGCGTACACCGGTGTATGAATGTGTGTGTGAATGGGTGAGTGGTTCCTTGAAGGTGGAAAAGCGCTATATAAAAAAGTGACAATTGACCATTTATTAAGTAAAAGGTAAAATTCAGCTCAACTTTTACGTAAGCCTTTGAATTTAGCAAACCTATACTTGCAAATTAGAGTGCTGTCGGGTATTGTTTGGTATAGTAAATGATAATGGGGAACAGGGAATAGCAAGTCAGAAGTCAGCATACTAAATGTGGTGCAACGCTATTAATTCCTGCTCTGTATGTGTTAATAAGGTGAGCAAGGAGTTCAGTAGTGAAAGTGTTTCCATTATGCGTATGCTCAGTGCCTGCAGGTTGCATTCACGACAAGGCACTTAATGCAACACGAGGGATTGCTAATTTAGAAGTATTATTCATAGAAAGGTGTTTGACTATTGATTAAACCTGCGTGTATTCTATAACATGGGATTACCAGTTATACACAAGTTGTAAAACAGTATAGATTTCTTGCACTGATTTGACTAATGAAGTAGTACTGGACAAAATCGTAATACACCAATGCATATAATGAAGGTAAGGGCTCACGATATGCTTCTCTTGTTCTGTAGAGCGTTACATTGAGTCATTTTGCTACTTTTTTCAGAAAAACAACAACTTTCTTAATTCCCGTCTAAATTGTCTAACCTTCATTTTATCACTAGGGGTGGGACGAGACCATAGACTGTATATATAAACGGACATAGCTAACCTGCTAGCCGCTGCATACCAAACAGGAAGTGAACGTGGGCACGCTTCCGGCTCGATCGACTCTGGCTGCAATTCACTTTCTATTGAAAAACTGTCGCCCCTCTCTCTGTAAGTGCTGCTGTCAGGCTCGTCATTTTGGTCTTAAAATGTTTGTATTAACCGTAAATCCAGATTTGAAAATAATAACAGAGAAATCAAGCGCCTTCTTTCCCCGAGGTCACTCCCGCTAGCATTAACAACAGGTTTGATTGACAGCATTGCTAAGCGCCCGCTCTCTGCTAAACCAGTGGTGCGGTCGGGAAGGGGTGTTACCTTCAACGGCCTCGCTCCGGATTGGCTCTTTGTTTGCTCTGATATTCGCAGTCAGAATTCCAGATACGGAACACGGCTCCAAATTCACCCCATAACCGCTCTAGCCTCGATGAGCTTCATTTGACTGGAGCCGAACGCTGTGGGTGATGTCACACTCACTTAGTCCACTTCTTTATACAGTCTATGGACGAGATACAGTTCCCACAAGACGACATGAGACTTGAGATTGGGTCCACAAGAACGAGACAAGATGAGGTTTTGTCATAATAAATACATTGTGCAATCCTTTTCACAATTTTGGCCTAACTTTTTTTTTTTTTTTGTAATTTTTTATTTTCAGATAGTGATATACAGTTACAGGGTTTAATATTAGAACAAATACAGTAGTTATCCACTTTCTGTCTTTTTTTTCACAAAAATTACAAACAAACAGAACTTTATACGAGGGAGAGAAGGAATCAGTGAATCAGTGAATCACCTTACCTAGACATGTATAGTAGATTTTTTTTTTTTTTTTAGAACAAAAGCAAAAACAAAAACGAGGGGACAGCTCCTTTACTGGCCTAACTTTTTTTTAATTTAAATGTTTTATATTTTTTGCTGTCATTATAAAAGTGAGTTTCTCAAGGAGGTGTAACCCACTGGCACATGACACTTTTTTGTCCAGTCCAAATGGGAAAAAATCTCATAAGATAATTTCCCTCATGTGCGCACAGTCCTGTGGCAGTTTTGTCTTGCGAGATCTTGTGGCACGAGATCTTGTCCCATCCCTATTTATTACTGATAATAAAGCATGATAAAATTATCTGGAACGAAATTGAGTGCAACATTCAGATCCACATCTTTAGAGCAGTTAATAGGCGCTCGTTAACATGTAATCCAGTATGATGTTGGCAGATTTTCATAATGTGCTATGGGTAAAATATAAATCTTAAATGAAATCCAGCATATCTCATACATTCACATTTATCTCACCGGTGCCTCCTGACACACTCTACCCCCCACACTTCCGTTGTCGAGGGCCTCGTTGTACGCCATTGTGGTGCAATTGATGTTTACCGATTAGATCAGCGCAGGCAGAAGCACGAGACTTGACCTTTCGCAATTTGACAAGTATGAACCTTGTAAACACGGCGGATTTGCGTTGTCATGTATCCACTTGTGGCAATGAACGGGGAGCGCCAAGGACACCGGTGCAACGCGATATCGCCTGACAAACAAAAAAAACAAGGACCATAACTGATAAGATATTACGTTTGTAGTGTGTGTCACCAGTGGTTCAATATTGCCGATATACTCACTAGGGCACTATATATAACACAGTAATTCAAGTTATATTAATACAAAATTAATACAAAAATGCACGCTTTACTTTACTAGTCAAAGGCTGTTAAAATATCAACTTACCAGAGACAAATCCACTCCATTATATAATGTTTGAATCAAAAAATCAACTAAAATAAAATAAAAATTAATAAATTAATAAAAGCATGTTTTTTTTGTTTTGTTTTTATTGATTTGAAAAAGAGGCCTGTAGGAGGGCCTTCACCTGCATGTTTCCACAGAAATTTTAAAAGTATGGCTTCAACTTTCTATTTCCATGGAATCATGTAGGTAACGTGCCACCTTCAGAAAGTTACACTGTGTTGCCTTAAGTAAAATCACCCTCTTTTTGGTTTCCCTTAAAAAACAGTGCATTTCTATCAGTCAAATAACTTTGGTGCTGCTGCGGTACATTTATTTGAGTGTGATATTGATTTTTGCGTTGACCAATACTGCAGTACCGATACTTTTGCGATACACTGTTCAGTCCTACTGCTCACTCACCTGTGTCATATTACCATTTGCAGCACATATAAGATTCCCATTTTCTTGCCGCTGTCTACCTTTTTAATAGCCTATCCATGATTCAACAGGTCATTCCCATGGACCTAATCCGCTCATATCTTATTTAGATCATCTCTCCGCCTTTATCAGATGTAGTCATTACGCCTGCTAGTCTTCCTCCTCATTGAGTTGTTTTAACACCAGCTGGGCACGTAGTGAAGAGCTTTGAATGCTTAAGCAGACGCAACCTTCCTCACCGCGCCTATAAATATTTCAGGGACAGACGGGCAGAATAAATTGACAGTAAAATTGACATCAAATCCGGCTTTTAATTTCAAGAGAAAAAGCAGGAGGGGAGAGCAGAAGGGCAGCGCGGTGAGGAGAGATCGCGACCTCCGTGTCAAAGAGGTGTTAGAACTCTCTGAGCAATAAGTTCATGCACAGACTGCCTCGTCTAACACGAGCAGGGATTTCAGAACAGCATGTATGGATGGAGCAGGCTTGTAAAACCCGTGTAGAATTTCTATATCGACTTATCGTTCAATATATGAAAGCTGGAACAATATTTTTTGGGGTCAGTATTTATCGTGTGTACAGTCTCTTAGCACTACTGGGACATTTTTTGGCTAAATGATAAGATTTAAGCCATAAAAGGTTGAATTCATAACTTCTGTGACTCATTACAGATGCAAACTAAGTACTGAAGTGTTTCATTCTGCTGTTTATTTATTGCAGCTCATGATTTTTTAACAGTGTTGTAGATTTAGAATAGTTTTGTGGTTTAAATCGGCTCTGGGGTTTTTGTGTCAGTGTCATAAATTTCTTTCAGTATTATCGTTTATCGTCTATATTTACTTCAGCAATATATCAAACTTTAAAATTTGTTGTCGTGACAGGCCTAGAGATGACTCAGTTGTATATGGCGGTGTAATGGAAGCTTAATTTTGATGTGTGTTTTGAGTTAGGTTGTGTGTAATTTTGGTTAGACTTGATTTTGACTTTGGGAATGATCTGGACCAGTGGTTTATAATTTTCGCATTTATTTTTTGTTTATTTGATAGTGCTGTGTAGTGTGAATTGGGGATGAAGAGTGAGAAGGAAATTGCCGGAGCAAAGAATCAATCTCTGTGCTGCAGCAAAGATCAGTGTTTCCTAACCAGTGGTATAAGAGCAGTTGCCAGGGGATACTCAAAATTATTTATTTAAAAAGAAGGTGTAGTATTTTACTATTAATTCTCCATACATACATAGATGTTTTGGAGTATTTTAGGAATCAATATTATTAAAACAAGAAAATATAGTTGTGATATTTAACAATTGACTACTAGTAAACAGACAACTGCTTAAAACCCAAGGTGGGGGGTACTTTGAATGTACTTTGAATGTCGTGGAAAGGGCAACTGGATTATTACCTCTTTGGAACTCTTGGTTTAGCCCAGTTTTAGACCCAGTTAAAAACTAATACAGTCTTGTCAGAGCTCTGCTGCTGTGATAAGACACATTTTCCAAGGTGACAGTTGGTGAGAACTTCTGATGTATAACATGGTTTTGGCAGAGACATAATAGCCATGATCCTGTTGGGGAATATCAGACCCGGATTAAGAGGCATAGACATATTACGTGAAGAACACTGGGAAAGGGACGGGGCATCAGAACATTCCCATTGTTGCTGTTAGCCCCATGCGCAGTCCAGCCAGGCACGTGACAGAGGAGATGAGATAGTGTCTGTGTTATACTGTGTCCACATATACGCACCTATAAACAATACTGTGTCTCCTCTTCAATGGCAAATCCAAGGTGTTCTGATTACCTTGGACCTGATCCAGCTATTCTGCAGACAGTATTGTTTCACCAAAGCATTCAATTTTGTACAGATTTAATTATTCTCCCTGTGCTAGATGAACACGACTAGAATTTTACAATGGACAGCCTCTAATTTTTTCTTGTTCAGAGCAGGAAAAATGTTTTATCTGGTTCTTTCAAAGTAATTATTATTTCAATCAGTGCAGATGAAAAGATGTGCCCTAATCAGAGCAGCTTGGCCAGGAGTGTGCTGTTTCG
>KN484135.1:31110-45872 GCA_000787095.1 Periophthalmodon schlosseri | reverse complement strand
ATTTTCCCACAATCTTTCACACAACCCCCCCCCCCCACACACTCCTTCCCCCTCCCTCTCTTCCCACCCCACACAATCTGAAAACACAACCACATGTTCACGCACAACACTTCTCCTCAGCCTGCCAACTGTAGCTTCTGGATCAGATTAGCCGCTCCAAGGACGCTTACGGGAGATGATGTTGCCTGCTGACAACAAGGAGACTAATCGGAGCCAAAATTATGTAAGATCCAGGGCTAACACGTCGCTAATGAAGTCTATATGATAAGTTGGGGGAGTAGCCGGGCAGACATAGCAGCGACGCTAACGTAAACAGTGACGTCATGTTAGCACGGTAAAGGCTGTAATTCCATACGGGAGACAGTATGTAGCATGACAAAGACCAATGATGTAAGGAAAAAGGGGGATTTGGGTGTGAAGAAATAGACGACAAGCTAGTCTTTTGTTGAAGTTAAAGGAGGGAATTTGCATAGGTCTTTACAACAAACAACCTGGTTGTCCTGATTTGGAACAGAAACTAAGCCTCCAACAAGACTAACCTGGACTCAAACCAGGACCAGACCAGGACTGAACTACGACTAGTCCAGGTTTAGTTCTGGGCTGGCACGGATTTAGTTTGATGGACCTTTAGTGAGTTCACAGTTGCACGCCCAACACTTCTCTTCCTGGAGATGTTATTGCTTTTCCTGAAATATTCCACAGTATGGCATTAAACCAATCTAGTATTTATTCAATTACAGGGTTTTTATTGTTACAACCAGGCATGGTTTACTTACTATGGATTGTCAGTTCTCCACAGAAAGATTGTTACTTTAATACCACCACACTGTGAAACCCTCCACCCAAAACAATAACATCTCCATGGAGACAAGTAAGTTGCAGACCCTCCATCAGAAAAGTTACATAATGCACATAATGCTTTAAGGAGACCTAACCAAGTCCAGTTGCACAGTGCAGCCTATATTACAGTAGTGTGTAAGCCTATTGCACTGATAAGAAAGATTCAGTTTGTTCACCAAAGTTCAAATGTAATTGTCTAATTATTGAAAAATATTAACTGAAGTGAATTCTTGTGAATATCACATGATATTTCAAAATACATTGTTCCAAATCATCCCAATATTGAAATTTGCCCATTTTGTGATCTGGAACAGGAAATTAGTCAGGAATAGCCAGCCAGACGATTAACCTGTTGTGCATGTTTGAAGTTGATGGAGGAAGCGGACAACCCTGAGGACACCCACGCAGACACATGCAGGTGTGTATTTGAGAGGAGGATCCCGGGTTTTGTTCTCTAATACTCTGCGCTTGAGTTGACAGTTGGCCTAAATGACAAATGTCGTTGGCCTCGGGGTTATTTCCATATTTGTACTTCCCATAGAGCAGGTGCACTTTACCAAACTACCTTCCTTGTTTAAACATTATATGACAATTTAAAGTAGGGTTGTAAAAAAAAAAAAAAAATCCACACCCAGATGCCAACCGATACCAAATCTAGTATCTAAACTGATTTGAGAAGGTATTAATACACATATCATGCATTCTTGTGGCTTTACTTCCCTTTTAAACATGCTTTTGGTCACCTTGGGATTAGTATTTCACATTTTAAAAGAGTAAACAAATGAAGTCCTTATCTCATGTGAATGTTGTGCTAATAAATGTGTTATGCTAATAAATGTGTTGTTTGTGAACACAATTTGACTGTGGAAGAAACTATACAGGAGAAGTCCGGAGTTTTATCTATAACGCAATAAAGTTGACATGAAGAAAAGACGACTTTGGATTAATAGATTAATGAAACAAGCATGAATGAAGCAAAATACAACTCCAGGTATGTTTCTGATGAGGGGACCACAGTGTAACATGGTTTAAAACACAAAAAACAGTTTTGCGTATTATGTGTTCTTTAGAAAGAAGAAAATTACATCAAATTTGTATTGTGTGTAAGTGTATTCATTAACATTGTGGTATCAAAATTGGTATCGAGCTCTTTCCTTGGCATCATCAATTGTGTTTTGGTTCCATGACAATGCTAAAGTAATAAAGTCATTTTAAGCAATGGTTAACCAAAAATCACAATGCATAATTCTGTATATTGATTTCTTATCAAAATCACTTTCACCTTATTTGGCATAAAAACTGATACCTTTATGTAAGCAGAATTTTCAAGTGATCTTTTTACTCGCGTACATTCTTTTCTTCTGCATCTGTACTTTTTTACTTTTAAGTACTTCTTCCAACTCTGAACTCCACGCATGGGAACTGTGCATACCCGGTCCCACCCTGGCCCTTAAGTTGAGTCCTGTTTCGAGTTAGCGGATCATTGCCTACATCCAGCCTCTATGTCCTTCCTCTGGAGACTATAACCCCCCCTCTCCGGAGTGTCCTCTGCCCCAGCGCCTCCCCCTCCTGCAGGCCTGGTGACTCATCTGACATGGAGCACGCTATTGTACCAGCACACTGTAATGTGTGCGTTCATACAAACATGAAAGTCCCTATAGACGAAAGTCAAGTTAACACATGTGGCAGCAACTGTCAGTTACATTGTGTTCTGTTTCGAATGAGGAGGAATCTGGGAGCATCACGAAACTGGTTTGACGTTCCACTCATGCAAGGAGTAGATCAGAACTAAACCAGGACTAAAACAGGGAGGGACAGGAATAAAAAAGGACTTTGCCCGGTTAGATTAAGCAGGAGAGCAATATTGATCGCATTTGGCGTTGGCCGGATTGATTCTAAAATATATGACAATGCATCAAAAAGTATAAATTCTCACGCAAAAATATAAATTAAAATGATAAGTTTATTGTCAAGTTAAAATTCTTTAAAGTGGAGAATTTCTATGCATTTTACTGTTATACACAACATGTTAGCATCATTATCGGATCAATTTTGCGATACTTGCCATTAAGACCGGGCTATATCAATTTTCTTCCATCTTATTGAAAACATAGACAGGTGGACTTCAGGCATAGAGAGCAAGGTGTCAGGTGTTCGCGTTGATCTGGAGAAATCCACACTTAAAGTTTGGAATGAGTTTGTAGGATATATTAAGCCTAAAAGCTTACGCACATTACCGCTGTCAACTTTTTGCAATTATTAAAGTAGCATCATTTAAATAATTAAAAATCTGTCTAATTTTCCATCAACCCTGCTAACCTCATCATTCACAGCCAGATAGATTCTTATGATATTTGTGAGTTTACAAACTCAGGAGAATCCATCTTGGCAGGCTCCCACTGGTGCACTGGCGCCTGGTCGCAGGTTGGCGGAACAATCACAGAGCACCAAGTGAACAAAACAAACATGATTCCGACTGATGGACTTCAGCCAATTTAAGCAAATACAGATTATTATTTAACATGCAGAGGGAAGTGCTTTGTGCCCTTGTGGACAGGGAAGATGTCTGTGTTTTAGTCTCAGCTGAATGTAACAAATGTTCGATTTTTTGGCTTGTTCCACTTCGACCAATAAGATTCAAATATTAGTCATGACTTAGTGACACCTTTTCGTGATCGCTTCCAGCAAGAGCCGTTCCAGATTGATAAATGTGTAGAACTCAACTGAGAGTGCTACACATATAAATCTGGCATGAGCCGGGTTATGATAACCCTGTAGTTTAGGCTGAAGATGTTCTTAAATTCATGAAATTCTTGTATTCTTTGTCTTCCTACTACTAAGTCCTACTAATAAAACATAAATTGTAAATCTAATCGCAAGACGTGAAAGAAAAATCTGTAAAATCTGTACAATAAATCAGATGACTTTAGTTACCACTTCAAGACAATATAAAGATATAAACGTAACATGCATTGTGATCTGGCTCCAAGAAACTTGTGATAGTAATTCTCTGACATAACGCCCATCCCTTAGGACTTGTGAAAATGGGTTAAACTGGGTCTGAACCAGGACTAAACTTAACCCACTTTTCATTTAGTCCAGGTTAACACACATGGGAGCAACTGTCATGTAGTTTGCTCTGTTTAAATAAACAGTCTAGAAGGATCCAGGAACAGGTTTGACGCTCCACTCCTGTGGTTCTGTAAAATTTGCATATTTCCATGACATTTCTTGATTTAAAGTGTGTGTCGCTGAGTTCACAGCAGAGAGTTGTTACATGGAATTAAAAAGTAAGGCTGCAACTAACAATTATTTTAGTAGTCGACTAATCAGTGATTATTTTTCAGACAGTCAAGATATCATTTTTAATACATGATCATCTCATACAGTGAGATTTTATAAACACATTTGGTTGAAATATGGTGGCTTCTATGAAAATATTTATGTCTATGTCTAATATGTCAAATTCTATGGTCCATTCACGTTTAGTGAACCTCAACCGAGACTTTTACAAGCATATTTTAGCACATTCTTGATATATTGTTGAAATATTGCCTGAATATTCTTATCAAGAAAATGCAACTTTAGGATGGGCAATTTTGAAAACAACTTTTTTTGTGAGTAATTGTATTCAGGAGAAGACTGAGTCCATTGTTGAGCTCAGATTGACGGTGGGGTCCTTAAGAAAGACGCAGACCAGACCAGAGTAAACATTCCTGTGCTTGGTGCCAGATGAAGTCAGCTAAAGTGGAGACATCCTGGAGCAGTCCATCTCTGTTCTAATGCCTCTGCCCCCCTACCCCCTCATACCCCCTCACAGCTCCGCTAACCCTGCATTATCTGATACAAGTGTGGACATTCTACGTGCCCAGTAATTACTGTTTCCACTGGGATTCTGTCATATTTTCTCCCACCACAAAACATGTGTGGTTAGCTAATGGAGATATTTATAAAAATTCTAGGGGAGGGCAATAAAAATAATAAAAATCTAGGGGCAATTAATGGAATTTTAATCAAGATCAAGATTTGGTCATCTCAACAAACAATAGAGAGAAGACCGAAATCTGTGCTGCTAAACTCATGCATTTCCGAACATGTCAGTAAAGGGGTAGCAGGTTTAAAAGGGAAAAAGACATGATAATTTGTTGTTCGCAAAGGAACATATGTTAGCTGAACAATTCCAGTCTTTGCGATTTGCTAATTGCGACTACTCAAATGTGATTTCTTGCAGCCCTGTGCTTGGGTCTTTTTAATGGAGAGGTCTACAGCCAAACCTCTGTCAGTAAAAGCATGTGGTTTGGAGCAAACGCAAGACTTTGAAGGAGGAAATTTGACATTTTGTGAGTCTTGGTTCTGTTCAGGAAATTTATTTGAAAGCCATTTTATTTGTTTCTTAATAAGACAAAGTAAAATTAAGCTAAAAAAAAATAAATATATAAATCTCTCGACCAATATGAGGAAATAAAGTAATAATATTTATGACAAAAAATCTATTTATCTAATCTACATCAATCAACAATCAATTAATAGCAATTATTCTTTTACAATTTGTTGTTTAGAATGCAAAAAAATAATAATAAAATAAACAATTTTCTATTAAGACAAAATACAGGGAGTAATTTCCATTTCAGCTTTGACCCCAGAAAACGGGAGTATTTAAAAAACTTTGCCCTCATGTTTGTTGCCACACTTGGCTACCAAACTAAAACAAGTACAGGTATGTCAGATTAGATTACATAATGTGGAATCGTGGTATGCCTTCATGTGAGTGTTCCTACCTGTGCTCAACAAACACAAGTGCCAGATATTCAGGCTCTACAAACTCATCCAATCACTTTCCGCTAAGTCACCACTTCATTTGGAGTACCTTGGAATTGCATCTAAGGTTCCAACTCTTTTGTAATTGTTTTGGTTTCTCTGGAAATTAAAAGTAAGGAAACGGTATATATATAAAAAAAAGAAGAAAGAAAGAAAGAAATTACAACAAAAAGGTATTACAACTGAACATGAGTTGCCCTAACCTGTATATAGAGGACTAGGGCTGTATTTGATTAAAGTAATTCTTGGTCAACTTAAGACATGTCCTGTAGTTGACCAATGCAAATTTTAGTCGATTAATCACTCGATGGTCTATTATTTGACCAAAGTCCTATAGAGGACACATAAGTTTTTTCTCATTGTCAGTATATGGACAGGCCACTCTTCATGTGAAAGCTCAGAGCCTCCAGAACTCACTCACTGAGCTGCAGAGGCTGCACTGACATAGATTAATGACTGTCTGCAGATGCTGGGGTTTAGCTAATGACCATTCAGATCAGAGAGGGTCGTTTTAGGTTTAAACCAACTGGATTTCAGCATTGAAACGAGAGGCTCATGTGAGGCTCATGTGATTTCTGTCTTGTGAACCAAAAAAAAATTATATTATAACACAAAACTTGGCCATTATGTCCAATGTTTTTGTTCTTAGCAATAAATCAACGTTCTATCAACATTTTTACTTTGAGCAGGGTCGCCTCTCCTCAGATCTGACCTGTAACTCGCAGCTTGTCTCCATGGAGAGAAGACAAGTTTAACATCAAACTGTGGAACATTCAAGGCAAAACAAAAACAAAAAGTTGCATAGTACACCATTAAATATATGGGTTTAGGCACTCACAAGAGGCGCTTTCCTCTCTTATGCATTACAAATTGGTTGGTTTCATGGGGCTCTATCATTTTATATCCTTGTTTACGTTTGCCTAAGTGTGGTTTTGAGCTGGGAACAAATGTGGGAATGAAACGTGCCAGCAGCAGAGCAGAGCGGTGCAAGTACCGACACACAGCCCTGCATGTGATGTGAGACAGGCCCGGGCACGAACACCTCCACACCTGATGAGTAACCAAGTCCCACCAAGAACAAATTACTCACAACAGCACCTATGGACTTAGTCATATTACCAATAAATTATAATGGGAATTTCCATTTTGAATGGTAGAGGTTTTGTTCACATCAAGAGTTATCACGACCATTTTCTAACTCGATTTTGATATTAAGGAAAAGGTTTGCTTGATACACAAAATAATAGTACTTTGTTTGTGATAAGATGTGGTCTTATACATGTTCTGATAACAGATTCACATTTGCCCTTGGTCCTGGTCCTGTTTTAGCCCGGAAGTGGAAGTGTTTGGTCCTGCTATAGTGCAAAATTTCTAGTTCTAGGTTTAGTCCAGGTTTTAGTCAAAGTTAAGAGCCAATAATTGTCCCATGTGTCAATATTTATCAGTAGTGTTTCATACATTTGAAAGGTCATGAGGTTTTATGTACATGGAAAACGGGTATATTTCATCTTAGCTGGCCTAATTTATGTTTGCTGCCAGGAGTTAAACAGTTTAAATAAGGCTAAAACAATTGCTGCTTAAGGTATCAGCAAGGCAAGCTTCATAGAGAAGGAAAATTGACCATGGAAATTATCGCAAAGTCGAGACAGTGAAGGTGCATTGATTTTAAAAACATGACTGAATATGCAAGATTATACAAACATGAATGAAACAAGCACAACTCCAACATTATGACACACTTAAAAGCTTATTCAAGTCTGTACTACAACAACTACTACTACTGGTTCTACAACTTTTGTCATTTCTGCAAATATTACTTCATGAATAGCACTGGCTACTTTTTTTTTGGGGGGGGGGAAACCAAGACTTAAACGGTTCCTGGTTCTCTTTACCGGGGCCCAACTGTAGTTTTTCTGTACCTTTTCATGTATTAATCATTGTATCTAGCATAACAAAAGACTGCAAAAGACTGAATATTTTTCAATGTCAGTCTTCGGTACTATTTTTTACATTTTTTTTTTCAATACCAGTAGCATCTCTTTACTTTTTCTGTACTAAACTAATAACTTTAAGTCGAACCCAATCCTAGAGTTAACATTATGAATGAGTGGGGCTTCACGATGAATCTCAATTAAATTAAATAGCCATTTGAATGGTTGTGAATGGCAAAGTCTGACATTATCAGCCAATGTTGACCGTGGGGTCTTATTGTGTGTAAAAGCTGCTAACCTTTACAAACATGTTCTGAAAGGCATTAGATTCTTGGATTAGTTTAGCAATTCAGATATCAGTCTTCTCTTAAAGAGGAGGTATTATGCAAAATCGGCTTTTTGGAGCTTTCTACCATGTTATAACATTGTTCCCTCGTCAAAAACATCCCTGAAGAGGTTTTAGATGTCCTCCATGCATGTTTGAGTAATCTAGCGATCCCAGGTACTACTCGAAACCTCCTTACGGTTAGCTGTAAGATTCTGTACAAGGTGATTCTGTACGTCACCCATGCTCCGGCACTGCAATTTTCCATAAAGCTACAAAAGCACGATACAAAACTGTACACAACAACTTCACAAACCTGATGCAATGTGCAGCAGTTTCATTAGTGGAATGCACGCGTCAAAAACGAAAGTGAAAATTATAAAAAAAATGTTAATATGCTGTTTTCTTCAAATATAGGTTTTTCAAAACAATAAAAACATGGTGTATTAACCTTGACCTGTTGTAAAGCAACACTGCGCAACTTTTTGAAGGCGGCTCGTCAAATGCATGATCACATGGAAATAGTCAGTCAAAGTCAAAACCAACACCAAGTTTTTCACTAAAAGTTACACGGTGGGGTTTTAAAGGTCAGAGGTGGGAGATATACTGGAAAATGGATACGAAGATTTGAATAGCGAGTATATCTTCTATAATTAAAACTGACCTCAAAAAGAAACAGATCCATCCAAATGTCTAGTGCAATCCCCCAAACAAAAGTATAAAGTGATATTTCTGCACTTTGGTGGTTAGTTTTATGATCCATTCCTGTTTTGTGCCATACTTGAACCTCAACATGACATTTACAGGCCCACTTCAGCTCATTCCATAGCATGAATATATTGTATAATGCAAAAAAATATATAGAGACATTTATTTTTGTCATTATCGCCAATTAAAACAAACTCGACAAGATCTGTTTCCACAGTGGTCCCACCCTGGTGCTATAGCAGTACAGCGCGGTGTCCTGTCAAATCTATGGAGTCACTGGTACAGCATGTCCCGGGGCGGCTGTCACGTGTAACAGCTCCTATGTTCCCTCCTGTTTATACATGACTAACAAATGCACACACATACAGGTGAAGGCTTATGTAAGGGGTGGCACACTGCGGCAGGTGGGCTGATGGGAACAGAGAGGGAGCACAGATGACAGGGCCATGACAACAGGCTATTGTGAAATGTATCAGAACATGGCAAAACAATCCAAGCCTGCAATTTTACCATCGCAGCTTGTTCCAATTCAGAAAGGACCAGGAGTTTTAAAAGGTCCTATATTACGTAAAACTGACTCTTGTGAGCTTTTAGCCATGTTAGAATGTTGTTACCTCATCAAAAACATACCTGGAGTTGTGTTTTGTTTCATTCGCACATGTTTGAGTAACCCTGGTTTATTTGTCTGTCTGCATCTCCAAAACTCAAAAGTTCTGTACCTTTATTTGTCTGTCTGCATCTCCAAAACTCAAAATGTTCTGTACCTTGTGATGCCATGAAGAAGTAGTTTTCATGTTAACAGCTACCTTTTACCTTTTGTTTAGTAGAGATAGGAAATTCCAGGGCTGAAGTGATCCAAATGATTTTAGTGAATGTGTATCGAGAAGATATTTAGAGAAGAACTCAGCCTAAATATGCAGGATTTGTGTGTTAAACGTGTGAATGAAACAGGTCTGTTTGTGATGAGGAAACAACATTCTAACATAGATCAGAAAACTGAGTTTAATATGGGCCCTTTAAAAGGTGCACTGTGTAACTTTTCTTCTTTTTCCACCAGGCCAAGTTACAGGTCAGATTTGTGGAGAGGCGAACTAGCTTACCATAAAAATACTTGTCTAAAAAGTGCATTTAAACTACAGAAAAGCTGCTTAGTGACTGAAATTCAAAAACTAATGCTACGCAAGAAAGTAAAGGCCCTATATTGTGCTAAACTGTCTGTGTTCTGCTGTCATAATTGTTCCTTGTCAAAATCATATCTGGAGTTGTTTCCATATAAAGTCCATACAATGCACCTTCTGCTAATAAACAATATGAGGAGTTACCATTTCTAACCTCAGGTGTTAACTGATTTTTATGCAGAGAAATCAAAACTCAATCACTTTAATTTGTTTTCTATATGCAAGTAAAAACACGTAAAGCTCCACTGCAACCTCTTGTTGTTTAGCTACGTTATAGATGTATTGCATTGATATGAGCTAAAACAAACGCTACACTTGAATCAGTTTGTTACCCAGTGGTGGAAAGAGTATTGAAAATGTATACTCAAGTAAAAGTACAGTTACACAGCTAAAATGTACTGTATTAAAAAATGAAAAATACTACTCAAAGTACTAGTTACATTTTAATGTAATTTTAGTATTATTTAAAATCACTCACCCAAAAAATGTACTCTATTATAGTAACTAGGAATGAACAGCTTTTTCAGTTCCGATACCGATGTCGATACTTCGATACTATTGGTTGATATTGGGGATCGGCTGATACTTAAAGCCAAAAACTTGTTTTGTTTTTTTGTAACTTGTTTGTCATTTAAAGTAACTGTAGAGCAACTTTGAAAAGTATTACAAGGTGTTTCGGGCCAACACTGTCCAGTAAATCTTCTTATCCCATTGTGGAATAAACTGGTGATATCGACTGAACCAATATCCATCAAAAAATCCATCAAAAATGTAAATATCGGCACCAATATCCGATATTCCATTATCCATTATCGTATCGGTGCATCCCTAATAGTAACATTATAATTTGTTACTTTCCACTTGAGAATCTGGATTATCAATTTCATTTAATTGGTTCATATTAAAAGACAAATTAAAAAATTTGATGGACATAGAAAGTTAAAGATTGACAAGTTTTATACCATACGGTAGAAGATTGTATCCAATGAAAACAAGCAGGAGGACGCCCTCCTTGTTGCTTGTGTCCATTATTGTGTTACTATTAGTACTGACCATCTTTCTATGCAACAGAATACTTCCCGAGCCAGTTGATTGCATACACTGGTAAACAGCTCATACCATACATGTTTGGCCTGTGTCCAGGTGTCTCAAGCTGTTAGGTATTGTATAACCTGAAGTTCTATTGATAGGACTAGTGTGAGAACCAATATCATTTATGACACGCACCAGTATTGACACCACACACACACACACACACACACACACGCACACATCTTCCAGTCGCTTCAATTCACACTGTCTAGTATATTTCCATAACTATTCAACTGCCTGTTCTTGAACAGCAACATCGTAAACATGACTGAAACAACTCTTTAAAAAGGTGAACTATGCAACTTTTCTGGTGGAGGGTCTGCAACCTGTTTGTCTCCATAGAGATGTTATTGGTTTGCCTGTGATGTTCCACAGTATGGCATTAAACTTATCCAACTCTATGGTGACAAGTAGTGTCGTCACGATACTAAAATTTCAAACTCGATTTCGATATTAAGGAATACACTCGATACTCAAGAACAACTGTGATACCACGATGATTATAAACAACACTTAGACAATAGAATGTGATTTTCAACATTAAATCATAGCACTTTCTTTTATATTACCATGTGGTCAATATCTGTGTAATCCCTCAGTCATCCAGTAGGGTCCATAGTGGTCCATGGGCGTGTACTAGTCTATGTGGACTTATACTTGTCCTGATACAGATCAAGAGCTCTAAAGCTATTCAGGAAAGGTTCATTTCTGTGAATGGGACTTTTCAGTATTGATACCTGCTCAAATGATTATCTAGTTTTAGCTAAAAAAAAAAAACGGTTCCAAAAAAAAATAAAAAATTTTCAAGATAGAACATTTAATGCTAAACTATGGAACATACCAGGCAAAACAATAGCATCTCCATGGAAACAAGCAAGTGGTAGTCAAAGATAGTAATCCCATTGAACAGACTTATTTATCTGTATTAAACATGACATATTAGTGTAAATTCTGACTAAAAGAGAAAAAAAAGATCAGACATCTTAGATTGTGTGGGAGTTTGCTAAAGAACTGGCTGAACAAGTTCGTACAGGCTCAGTTGGCGTTACATTATACAAGCCCCAGGTCCTAGACTATAAATATAAGTATGCAAAGTAGAGCTGGGAGGGAATACAATCTGTAATCTACCCTGTGTTTACCTGGTAGTGTTTGTTGTCATCTCTAAGGGCAGAATCAGAACCAGGCGTAAGACCGCTAGGTGCATCCCACTCATTTCGTTTACCTGCACCAGGAAAACTGGATAACTGGCCTATTCCGATTTAAACCGATTTATCAAAATGCAAAAACCCGAGAACTACGACTGAGGTGTTGTGGTTCAAATCTCAAGATCCCAATAACACATGCTCAGAAGTCCATACATGCAGGGGGTATCCGAGTACGTAACAGCACAGTGATTACATTAAGCGCAGACTAGGAGAGGCATTCAAATGTGTTTGGATGTGTTTGGATGTGTAGGCTACTCACTTGTTTTAGATCAGTAGCGATGGCAAAACTACAGTCGAAAGGTTTCCCCAGTTGTCAGTATCGGTCTAATATTGAAAGTTGAGCAGATATTTGGCAACAATATTTTTTCTGCACTGTCTTAGTCTCTTCATATCTCATTTTGTTACAGCAAAAAGTTAATTTGTGAACTTAAATTTAAAATGCTTAATAATGGTCATCGGGCACAACAGAACAATATCGGATATTGGCATCGTCTCAAAAAAATCCACATTAGACCATCCCTAGTACAGCTCCTGCATCATGGACTAGCACATGTAGTTTTATTGTTTTGGTCGGCCACGTTAAAGCAGACCCTTAACCCTTAACCATTTTATAATTGTTTCCTCTTCTCATTTATCGTCTTGCCGTTGTATTTAGAGTGATTCGTTCATGTTTGAGCAATCTTTAATCGCTTATTTTCAAGACGCCATATTGCAGATCAGTCACCGTTTTCACCGCCACCCACGTACGCTCACTGTACTTTGTTCTTCAATTTCATTTTCTTAAATCGATGACAAACGTAGGTTTTGGCTGCGTTTTTGGTGCAAATGACTACGCGACGAAGTTAGAATTGTTTCTTTTATTCAGTCGTTTTTAGATGAATATTGCGAGTTAAAATGTCCAAATTCTAACATAATGATCCACGGATGTCAGATTATAACTATATAGCAGACAAAAGCACGATAAGTTTTCTTTAACATGAAAGCAAAAACTTATGGCGCTTCAGTGACTTTATTTGCTTGTGAGTAACACAGTTCCTCATGTCAGAAAATGAGATGTCGCTTATCGATTTCTGTCAAAAGTGTGGCTGTATGTATGATTAACTATCATAGCTGCAAAGTTTTCGTGTTAATGTTAAATTACTAGACGCACCATGGACGTCTCGTAGCCCCCCGTTCACACCTTTTTTGGTCCTTTGACCTGCTGTAGACTGAGACAAGAGCGGTCTGACAGGTTTTGGGGCAAAGACTATTTGAATTCGGTTGTTTAGCGCACTCAGAGTTCTCGGTGCATGTAAATGAAGTGAGTTCAGCCCCGTAACACTACACCGGTGAACATGAGTGTGCGTGTGTGTTTGTGTGTGGGGCCATTGTCTGTTACTGGGACACAAGTGCTGTTTACTGCACACACACACACATCTCCCAATGGCTCCCCCGGGAGTCCCATGTAAAGACAGGAAGGGGGGAGCCTTCTGAACAACGATGCTGTGGAATGGTTTAGGATTTCAGATAAAATTTTAAATCAGAAAGGCTGGGAATATTTTCAGTTTTTTAGACTTTTGAACTTTTACATGCCATTATAAAGTTAGGATTTTTTTTTTTTTTGGATGGACAATATATCAAAGCCAATATCAGTAATGGTATTTATGTTAAGATTTTTTTCCCACATATGGAAACGTTCTCCCAATATTTGCTGTTATTAAACCAGATGAGCAATGAAACTGGCTAGCTGGCTGTATGTTTACACAATCATAAAAATACTTATTTTGACCTTATTTTGAAACTTTGAAACACTATTTAAACGTGCACTATGTAACTTTGCTAGTCCAAGAAGCAGCTTGTCTCTATGGAGATGTTATTGCTTTGCCTGAAGCCATAACAGGTTTTGATGTTTTTCTAATTATGACTTGGTTTGGTGGGATAGTACCGGTGGTAAATATTTATCATAGTTTTACAGTTAAGGCAAGTGGCAGTTTGTGGAAACAAAAGTTGAAAAGAAAAGTACAATGCAGGGAGAATTTACACACAAAGAAGGCATTTTTCTGAGTGTTTAAACATTCATTTATAAAAGAGTTTAGCGTAGTCTAATCATAGCTATTGTGTAAATTTTGCAAGTTTTGGCCCTTGCTAACATTATGATCGCATTATGATCAGTTTTTGGAATTACATGTCAAATCTGCTGCCCATGTTTAATCAGGAAGTCAAATCAAAGCCCATGTTTTAGTGAAATGAGTTGTCTAACCTGTCAATGCCAAACTTGTCATGTGAAAGGGTTAATTAAATGGAAGCAGTGACTTGAAATTAAGCATAAAAACATAATCCCTTGTGTCCATCATGTTGTCAACAAAGGTATTCGCCAGTCCATCACAATACGCCCGGATATGAGGGAACACGACATGTCACACTGATCCAAATACATGCTACATGTTTAGATCTTTTCTGCAGGTGACTCATTTGCATATTACTTTAATGGCAGTGCTAAACAAGATTCCAGGCTGTTAGACCATAGGCTCAAGTCTCAAACCACAACAAAACAACGCTATACTCAACAAGGGAAGCAGCAGACATTTTGGTACTACTTTATAATAACTATGAACTATAGAAGGAACAAAGACATATCATTTATTAATAATTATTCAGGTTTAGTAACGACTTCGTTCAATCTCTT